>JAAFCF010003059.1:2924191-2940092 GCA_013389785.1 Helicorthomorpha holstii
GGTGAACATTCTAACCAAGCAGTTGCTCCAACAAATAAAATAATTGACGTACTATTGCCGAGTAAGCTTGAACTTGAGAGAAAGGAAAATGGGTTTATGGATGAATTGGGCATCTTAGCTACGGGAATTGCTCGGTCGTATTATTTCATAAACGGTAGTATTGATGAGGAAAACTTGGCAAAGAAAAGACATCAGATGATTATTGGAGATTCATTGAAGTTTCATTGGCGGCCATAATGCTGGATGTTATTCCTTTCTTTTAATTTTTTTACATCTCACAATTATTCAACTGAAATGGCTGGTGTAAATTATCAGTACAAGATTGGGTCATTTGTTTTTCTTCATTTGAAAAAGTTATCACGGAAAATCGAATGAAATTTATAATTACCGCGTTTATCACATCACGAAAACATACACAAACGATTCTTGCAAACATACCCATAAGCAATGAAAATCGAAATGGATAAAATATAGATGGCGCTTTTTGTCAAATAGACTGTGTTATACCGTAATACATTTTTAGTGTACAATGTACTGTATATAAATTCAGTATTTTGAGTTTTAAAATTTTTATCTTCAGGCGGACTTCACTTTTACTATTTCACAATCAGTCATATGTATTGTATTTGTTACTACTTAACAAAAATCCAGTGAATAGTTACACAAAGAAAACTTGTAAATAATCATTAAAATATCATCAATTAAACTTTTAAGTAAAACATTGAAAACGTCAATGAAGCTGTAGCAAAGTTCTACCACTTTTTTTCTCTAAATTTATAAAACTTTTCATATGTATTAGAGAAACATGTTTTTTGTGTGTAAATGAACTCCAGACTTTAAAACCAAATCAATTTGATGTAGGGATGTTTGTTGACTTTTGAAATGAAATGTGTATGAACAGCTGAGAAGCTTCAAACTGTAAATGATGGTAACTTAAACTTCAAAGATTCATTTCTTCAAGGAATCAAGGTTTGCTACTTTGGTTGTAGGCAGGACCTCCTCACATCCGCATAGCTATTTTTAGTTATTACTTTAGCTATTCAACTGTCAGCTTTAAGCTGACAGTTGACCTATGTGTTATTGTTATATGTATGTTTTACTATTTTTAGCATATTTCGTTAAGCCCCTTGTAGGGACAGCGGTCCCCAAGGGTTCTGTGATCTTTGATTGATGGCTCGTTAGCCTACTTAGTTAAACTTTATCCTTGTGTGGGATTGGACCTCAGCGGAGGCCCAACTCCTCTAAACTCATATATAAAGAGCTCTACCTTCTTAAGTAGAGAGAGATCAGGACAGATTGGAGATAGAGCCACTCCGAGATGTTACTCTCCCTTTGTTGTAAATAAAGCTATTTGAATCTATTTAACATTGTTTGGCCTATACTTCCTTTTCTCATTGTAACTGAAGCAGCTAAAAGGCATAAACCCACGACACACTGACTGAACTACTTGGACCGAGGGAGATAGGGACTTCACGGTCAGTACTTCTCCTTCAGCTGCAACCAATACAAGATTGGTTGCCTTTCACTAGGTAAGCTCTCAGGACTTCTAGACCCCATCCTCAGCCGGCGCAAAGGGCTACATCTCTGCTTTGTTTCATCACTCCAGAAGTATTTTGTGGCCACACATATTCATTGGTCAATGGTGTTTTGAATTGGGACATGAATTTCATTGACAAGATAATAAGACAAATCGTTATTAAAACTGATGCAAATCAGTCCCTTCACTAATTGTAAGTTCAAACTACCAAAAACATGTGATCAGTAAAGCCAAACACTGTATTATAAAAACATTTATTAAGCTTATAAATGGTATTCAGAAAATTATTTATTAAGGCCAATTTACAATGCATAATATATCTAATAAGTGTGCTATATAATACAAAACTAGATAAATTGAAACAATCTTCTTGCTTTGTTGTTCCTTTTTCTTTCCAACGGTCAATTTCTAACTGGTCATTTCGTCCAATAGAAATCAAAGTTTAATTTCTAAATAATATTATTTCTATATTTAAATTAGTGTCTTCTAAGTATTCTAACCCCTTTGTTCGCAATCTCCCCTCAATGGACCTGTCCATCAAAGAAACTTATTTTTTTGGAAAATAATGTGGACGATAATACAAAAGAAATGTCACATTTCCTTATAAGAATTTTAGAATCTCCAGACCAAAACATAAAATTTCTCTCTTTATAACCACAAAGTGAAGACCGTTTTTTATAAGAAACGTAATACCTCCAGCTTGTGAATCTTTATCAAGGCTCACAATTGAAAACTCTCCTTGAAAATTAAGGCATTCATCTAGACATCCAGGGTTCAACCATGTCTCCACAATGCAAGCGACATATATTTCCTCTACAATCAAAGTTGAAAAAATATGGTCAATTTTATTTTTTATAGCTCTAATATTCCAGAGCAGAATTTTTCTATTTCCACTATGGTCAACCACAAAAGGGCTGTTCTGCAAATCTTGGAGTTGGTCCATTGAAATTATCTGTTGAAAACCGCATTTTTATAGAAAACTAAAATAAAGTGAATAAACAAACGCAATTACATTACCTATAAAGAAAGAAGTAAACAATATACATTTTAGCTTGATCCATTTAACACCTTTGTCATATTGGCTCCCTAATTCAACAATTGCAGTTACATTAACAATTTATGATAACACCAACATATTAACCATGCAAATGTTACCCTCTTTTTCAGAAATAAGACAACATCCATTTGCGATCACTTGTTAATCTTTACCCCCTCTTTTGGAGAAAACCAAATAAGTTTTTACATCTCTTTTTTAAAATAAGATGACTGCCATTATAAGATGAAAGAACTACCACAATGAAAAAACAAATAATGCCATTCTGAGACGTATTCATGAAGCTGTTCCACATCAGATGACCAGACGAACCATTACTCAGTATAAAGGAGCCGACAACAGCACGCCACCCAGCGACAGTTGAAGGAAGCTACAATAAAAAAAACCCCTATTAATTTAACAAACTTTTATTAGTTTGACCTTATTATGTTAGAAAAAGAAAAAACACATGTAAAAAGAAGAAATTAAATTGTAACTTACTTGGTTTTGTACTCCAAAATTGTGTGGACATCTTTTCCTTGCTCTCTAGCATTTATTAGATTTCCTGAATATATTAGTTAGTTTAATTTAGTCAAGTTTTACTCAAATTATCATTGATTGCAAAAAACACTTACTTTATCATTTTCACTGCATTTTTTCAACTACCTGTTGGTTTGAAACAGGTTAGCAGTCGAACTTTGATTAATTTTTGAACTATGACGTTGCTTTGTTTGTGCACATTTGGATTATTTGTGCAATTATTCATCATGTTTCCTTTGTTTGTTCAGCATCAGTGAACCTCTGTGTGCTCTGCATACATACACCAAGTTCAACAGCAGGTGTGCTAAATAACTTTATTTTCCTCAATTTTATACCTCATCTACCAGAAAACCAATTTAACAATCATACTTCATATCATAAATTGACTATAACTTACTTTAACCATGTCCAACATTGAAACTCCTGAAACAACTGGCTGCAGTGATGTCATAACTTTGATCGGCGGTTCAAGTGGTGGAAGTCATTTGTTCCATAGCACTTATTGAAAGGGAAACAGCCCAACTTGCCTTCCAACGCAAACAAAATCAACGCCTGTACGAAGACATGAAATTGCTTGAAGCTCAAATGCCTGAGCCCCAACTATGGCTGGTTATCTACAAGGAAAACCTAAAAGAAATCGAAGATGTTAAACTGCCGTGGTTACAAATGGAAGATGAATATTTCAACAAAATGCGTACTTTAACTGAGATCACAGCTTGTCTTCTGGCTAAAGAAAAGGCCATGTCAGAATACCAGAAAACTGGCTTTTCTGAATTACAAGGTTAGTTTTTGCTCTAATGTCAATAATAATGCATGTATACCAGAGAGAGTTGATCCGCCTAACTCAATCTCGAGTTTTGATCCGGACGTTCTTAATCAAGGGGCTGCGCAAACGCCTCAAAGTATCCCATCAATCTCTATTAGCTTGCCTAGTATTAATTCCGCGAGTTCCACACTCCTAGTGTAGATTGTAATGCTGAAATTAGACAATTAGCTCATCAAACTGAGCACCCAATCTCACAACAGTGGATCTCGCAAAGTCCGCTCATAAATTATTAAAGATAATATCTTACTTCTTGATAAATTTGAAAGTGCTCATGGCACTTGGGAAAAATGGTAGGCCACCTTTAAATCTTTGATCCACAACAACAAAGAGATGGATGATTTCTGTAAGCTAGTAATATTGAAAATGAATGTTGAAGGAGATGCTGCTGCATGTATTCAATCAATTAAATTAGAAACTAGTGAGTACCCTGTAGCCATATATAGACTGCAAGCGATTTTTGATCAAAACGAGAGTTTGAGAACTATTTTATTCAATCAACTGCATTCAATCCCAGCTATTGATAATGAGCAACATATAACACAAATTCAATCTATGATGTTCAATATTGATGCCACTTTAACCGCCTATGAATTAAGAAAGGGATGCCGATATAAATGGTCCCAAACTTTTGATTTTATCCATAAGGCTTTTCCGGCTAAATGGAGAACTCTATATTTTCGCTAACACTCCGAAATCATTGATACTTTTGCTTTACTTACATTTATGCAGAAAGAAATTCATGTTCGACATCATCTTCAGCCCACAAACACTGATTCTCATGATAACAAACCTAAAGACAAAACAAACACTAATAAAAATAAATCATCTGATTGCAGAGGTGGCAAAACTACATTACACCACGCAAATTCAGACAAGAAATGGCACTCTACTTCCAGTACACACAGCCAAAGACACTATATTTTTCCATGTATTTTTTGCGCTGATTGCAGCAATGGCAATCATCATCTTTTCACTGCAGCTCTAAGATAGGAGTTAACAAATGATTAGCCATCATCATAGAGCAATGCCGTTGTTTCAAATGTTTAGGCAACAACCATTTAGCTAAGAAATGTCAAAGCCAAATGGAATTTTGTCGCCATTGCAATGGAGGCCATCTTGATATATTATGAGACAGAGATGCCAAGAAGCGATCTGGCGATAGCAATGATTTGACTACTGAACCTGCTCCCAAAGTACGGTGTTTAAGCTTGGAACCGGAACCTAAGACTGAATGACTAGTTTATCATTCCAACCAACAAGTTAAACATAACCATGTACTGCCTACTGTTTTATTGTTCCTCCAATGCTTGATTCTCAATGTTTATCACTGCACCAGGGCTCTACTGGACACTGGAGCAACGGCCTTATTTGTCTCTTTGGAATTAATGCAATTTCTTCGATTTACTCCTATTCATTTTACTTCAATGAGTCTCGGGGTAGCTGGTCAGGAGTCCGAGTCCAGGGCATGTCCAGTTTATCTACTTCATCTGCATAATAGCGACAACATGTTGATTGTTAAAAGCAAGTTTGTTGGTATCTGCTTTATCGGATTGCCGTCCTATGCTCGTGGATGTTGTGCACTTGCTGAAGCTGCCCATTGATCCCTTGGCTTTGGAAGACTACTTCCTCCTCAGAAATGCACCATGCGTGCAACTCATTATTAAAGTGGAGTTATTTCCAGCGATTCATCTTGGCAAAACCGGGTCACATCAAGGCATAACATTGGATAAGACCAAATTTGGATGGCCACTTTGTGGTCCAATTGATTGGGTGGACCGTCAACAGATTGAACAGGATCTTTTTAATAACAACATTACTTTGAATCCAGGAAACGGTTTTGTTCATCTTTGCTAATCGATCCATGACCAGAGCTGCTTTTTTTCGCTTTGATCCAACAGCTCTGCAAACAACCTGAAATGGAAAAGAAATATTACAAAGCAATTCAAAAGTTTATGGACTTAGACTGCATTGAGCAAGTTAAATTTAATTCACCGCCTTCCAGTCCGATCTACTACTTACCTCATCAAGCTGTTGTAGGTGAAAATAAATCCACAAAAGTACAAATCGTTTTCAATGATTTTTCCCATTAACAAGGTGAAATCTCTTTAAATGACTGTCTACATGCGGGTGCTGATCAACACATTGATGTCCTACATCACCTCATCCGGTTCTGTGAAGGTCACTTTGCCTGCACAGCAGACAAAGAAAGCTTTTCTTCGAATTAAAATTCTGAAAAGAGACAGAGATGCCCTTCATTTCTTCTGGACAGATCTACATAACAACAACAAATCAATGCCAGTGGAATATCGATTCAAGAAACTTACCTTCGACCTCATCTTCAGCCCAGCAATTTTACGACACATGTTGCTGAAACTTAGCTCAATGTTTCCTGAATATCCTGTTGGGGCTGAAATGATCAAGTTTTACTCAACCATGGACAAAGTATTTAAGAGTGCCTTTTCCCAAGAGGAAATCATCAACATCAAACACAAAATTTGTCAAATTGGAATAAAAGGAAACTTGGAATTTTGTCAATAGCTTACCAATATTGGCCCCTTCCAGCGAGAGTGGGACCCAAAAGGTGAAATGGGCCCCATCAAGAAGATTCTTGGCTTCCACTGAAACACAGTGGACAACTGCATCGTCTATGACTTACATCAATACTAAAAGGACCTGCCTACCTCACATAAGTTCACCAAACATTTCTTGGTCAGTGCTGTCCAAATTATTTGATCCTCTGGGTTTTCTGGCTCCCTATACTACCAAGGTGAGAATTCTTATTCAAGCTCTCTGGAGAGAGCAACTCAGTTGGGATCAAGAAATACCGAAAACTCTAAAGAAAGAAATGGATACAATGGCTGGAGGAGATTAAGACTTTACCTATACTTACCATTCCTTGATGTGCTATAACTAACCTAGGCAGCCAGCTCCAACTGCATATTTTCTGTGATGTTTCTACTGAAGCTTATGGCGCTGTAGCCTATATGTGAGAGAAAAATCTAGACAATCACATTAGTATTAACATAATAGCTGCCAAATTTAGAGTAACACCAGTTAAACACACTCAGAGTTTAAACAATACAGTATAACTAAATCTTAATTAACAATTCCAAAGTTAGAGCTAATGGCAGCCCTTATGGGTGCCAAACTATTAATTTACATCAAAACATTACTTAACCAACCATTTGAAACTCATTTATGGACAGGCAACATGATTGTCCTCAACTGGATATTGAACCCTAAGCTGAAATTACCTACGTTTGTGCGAAATCGTATCACTGAGATACGGAGTGCTACACGCAAAACTAATTGGACCCACTGTGTAGGCGAGCTCAACCCAGCAGATGTGGCCACAAGAAGTCGAGAAATCTCCTCCTCACGTATAACATTATTCTGGCTTTCAGGCCCTGAGTGGCTCAAGCACCATGAATTAAACTGGCCCTCTGACATGGTGGAGAAGCAAAACAGCAACATGGCCATATATGATGGCCATGCTGATGGACTTGAGGCCAATGACATACAAGTGCATAGTATCAGTAACCTCAGTCCAGCCAGCAGATCCTATCCCACATCTGATCAATGTGGCATCTATCATGCTTCTCCAATGCTACTTGTTATTACAAACTTGCTAATTTTGATTATCAACAACTCATTTAACTACAATAAAGCTCTGATTGTCATTGTTTGGGTCCTGAGAGCGTTCACTCATTTCAAACAAATTTTAAACAAATCACTTGTAGCGGAAACAGCTGACTCTCCTCGCTCCCACGAATTAGAAACTGCTGAACATTTAGTTATCAAACACATGCAACAACAAACATACGCAAAAGAAATATATGCACTAGAAAACAACTTACCTGTCCACTCTACATCTGAAATTAAACATTTAACTCCCTTTCTGGATGTGGCTTACTACATTTTACTGGATGCCTGCAATTTGCACCTATAGACTTCCGGATCAAACATCCCATTCTTCCCAAAATGCATCGCATCACGGCCAAAATTGTACTTGAACTACATCAAAAATGCTTCCATGGTGACGAGAATCAAGTTAAAGCTCTTTTGAGGGAGCACTACTGGATGACATCCTGCACCAGAACAATTAAAACCATCAATGGGTCCGATGCCAAATTTGGAGCTCCAGATCTTTTTCTAATTTAGCACCACTTCCACAGGATTGGGTTGAGCTTATTTGCCAGTTTTATACTATTGGAATGGACCATGTAGGTCCATTTTATTGCTATGAGGATCCATTGGGGGGAAAGACAGTACTGACGAACAGCCTACAAAGATAAAAAAGATCAAAAAACAAAAACATAAAGCCCAATTAAAGAATACGTTTTTATCTGGTCTTTTTTTACCTGCGCTACCTCCAGAGCTGTACATCTTGAAAGTGTTCCCAACATGGTATCAGAAAACTTGCTATCAGCCCTCAAACGATTCTGTGGATGACGAGGAGTCCCTAAAGCCATTTACTGCAACAATGGCCCAACTTTCCGACAGCTAGATAGAGCACTACAGATGTTAAAATTCAAACTATATTCAAACTGTAATTCAAAAATATGTATAGCCATTTGTACTCTTATCTGCTGACCAACAACATTGATTTTTACTTTACTGCCCCCAGAGCCCCTTGGAGGGGTAGTTTCTGGGAAAGCATGGTTAAAATCATGAAAACAACATTGAATAAAGTCGTCAACAACACTACACTGTATCATAAAGAACTACATGACTTACTCATCAATATAGAAGCCAAAATCAATGATCGGCCCTTATGCACGTTGACCCTGATCAAGAAGACATGATTACTCCATCCAAAATTCTTCATGGCTGACTGCTGGGCACGTTTTCACCGGTATAGACACTCCATCCAACATCCAGTGACGTTCGCAAAGCTTACATTTGTTAGTTCAGAGATTTCTGGGCCCATACCCTTATAAGTTCAAACACAAGATTGATGAACACTGACTGATGTTCAATGGTGTGAAGCAACAATCTTTGGGCTTTAAGACAGAATTAGACAAGTCTTATGAACAACTCCGATAACAACTGTCAGCTGTCAGCCGTGCATTCAGACTGTATGAACCTAATGCTACCGGGCTTCAAGCTTTTTGCTTGCAAGATGTATAAACAAAGTCAGGCGCACCAGGCTGGACTGGTTTAATGGTTGCTGGCTTTGAATATTGATACCAAGTCTTTTCACCACTTAGATGTATTGTCTGGGTCTTCCAACTGATTACACCAGCACCCAAGAAGACGATGAAGCTGGAAAATGAACGTCTGTCAATCGGTGAAGATGCCCAACTTGCATCCACGAATGTAGACAGTCTGTCGCTGAGATGGGCTGAATGATTCTTTGGCCCCTCTGATAGAAACAGTTCGTACCCATGATGGCAATGACCTCAGGTGACCAGCCGGGCACGGTAACGGATAATCTCTCCAGTTGGAGCTCATTTTAAAGCAAAAACCCATCTACATGGTATTTGGCGCTGATTAACAAGTGAAGTTGCTAGTGTCTAGATCTTGCGTGTAGCCATCATATCCAGCTCTTCTCGGATGGCAACCTGCCAAGCATTGTGATCTAGTGAGGACATAGCTTCTCGATACGTTTCAGGCGCTGTAGGATCAGGATGACTTGTAGCTAGTAGTCATTTTTGCTCGTCAACATCATCATCATCATGCAAAGTAAGTGCAAACATATTAATCTGACATTCAGCAAAACCCTCTGATTCTGGAGAAGATGGTAACAGACTTTCTTCAGACAAGATGGGCTGGCGTTCCCGATAGTAATCAAAATCCTCAGGGAAATAATTGATGTGATTTACATGACAATAGTTTATGACTTCTGTGCGTGACCATAGCTTGATACTGGCCACATCTGTCTGTACATAATAGACTCGAAGATATCCCTGCCGATCTGGATTAGATAAACAGCGACGGAATAATCCTCTCGGTGGCGAAGTGACAGCTAAATGATCTGCATCTAAAGGCATAGTGGTCTATGCTACAAGTTCATCACCGATTGCGGTCTCATTGACAACACCAACTAAATTTGTTCCATCATTGTTTCCATCGCAGGATGGTACTGGACTCGCAACATCACGATAAGACATGGACTCAAACAAGGTGTCATGTGATGGACCGACATTTTCTTCACTGCTTTCATAACTTTCATCAGAGGAAGATGAGGAGGAATTAATATAGTTACCATGATTGAAAACCCCCAGGGTTGGCGAAGCGTCTTGACGCCCTCCAGCTCCAATAAAATCAGTCTCGTCAAAGGTAACCGACGATGATTCTACATACTCATTAGTCTCTGGTATCCACACGTGATATCCACGCGTTCGAGCCAAATAGCCCATAAAAATGCCCACGCGCGCTGTAGCTTCTAGCTTATTACGCGTCGCGGATGGCCGATGGACATATGCGCGACAACCAAAGACTTTTAAATGCTTAACAGCAGATACTCTTTCATTCCATAGTTCATATGGGGTACCGTCTTAGTTATTCGCGTTCGGCGTATGATTACGTAGATAGACTGCGGTCTGTAAAGCTTCACCCCAAAATCTATGAGGAAGCTGGGCGTGCATCAGCATGGCGCATATTTGGTTGAGGATGGTTTGGTTGAACCGCTCAGCTACACCATTCTGTTGAGGTGTATACACGTTCGTATGTTGGTGCTCAATGCCCTCGGGCGTTAGGTACTGTTCAAATTCGTTAAAGCAAAACTCCATACCGTTGTCCGTTCTTATTAACTTTATTTGCCGTTGCAACTGACGCTCGACTCGTTTCTGGTATTCCTTGAACGCGTCGAAGGCTTGGTGCTTTTGGCTCAACAGGAACACTGTAGTGAACCGCGAAAAATCATCTATGATGGAAAGGAAATACTGTTTCTTACCAGGTGCCTCTATCGGCGATGGACCCCATAGGTCCATATGGATCAGTTCAAGTGGGTGCTGCGTTGTTGGCCCCTTTAAAGGCAACTGGGGCAGATGCTTGGCTTTAGCCCGCGAACATACTTTACAGACAGTCACTGGAGGTGGCGATAAGCCAACTGGAATACCTCTTACAAGGCGTGTAACACACATCATGGAGGGTGACTCAAGTGTTAGCAACATCCAGAACAACAGTACTGTATCCCTTGATGGTCATTCAAGATTTGGCAGCTGTCGTTTTTGTGTAGTCCTCCACTGGCTCAAACGTAGTAAACAGTTTGCGGTCATTACAAAAATGAGCACTGGCCCCTGAGTCCATCAGCCATACACTACTACTGCCTGTAGCAAATGTCACTGGAACACTCTCGGGATTGATCGTCAGGAAATTATAATGTTCTTTGCTTTCACTAGTCTCAGATCTGCCATTTTCTGTGGCTGCTGAGGACTGTCGTCATGGTCCAGTTTTGGCTTGACCTCGAGGACCTGGGCTATGCCCTTTGGGTGATGGCACAGTACATTCTGGCGATCTGTGTCCTGGTTGCCCACACCACATACAAATGATCTGACCTCCTCAGCTTTTGGATGGTCCACCACATCAACCTTTCAATCTCTGTCTTAACTTCTGCTTCACAGGTTGATCTCTTATGTCTACGGTGCCCAGGTTGGTACTTTCCTTTTTATGCCATTGACGGAGCTGCTCATCTGCTAGAGCTTTCTCTATCGTCTGTGGCGTGAATTCTTCAACTGATAGCGCTCACATTCGCTGCACTACCTGATTGTAAGAGTCTGGTACACTATCCAAAAGGTTGTACCTGATGGAGACAGGGTCAATTATATGGCCAACTCCTGCCAACTCGTCTACTGTGTTCAACACTCGCAAAACCCAGTTGGTCATCTGCTCTCCAGGCTCATATGACATGGCCCAGAAACGTTTATTCAACTGTAGGATGCAAAGTTGCATCGGAGCTTCATAAATTTCGCTGAGGCGCTTCCACAAAGATGCTGCCATTGTATAACGGCGTACCGTCGCATTCAGCGCGGGTTCCACATTAGATATAATGTCAGCCAATGCTTGGCCCTCCTGCTTATAACATTTTTCAATGTCACGTCTGGTGGCGTCAGTGGGGAGTTCTGGCGCGATACCCAACCCGATCCAAGCCACGCGCACGTAAGATGGTCATAATGTCAATCTTCCACGTACTATAATTGTGACTGTTCCATTTAGGAAACCTGGGACCTCCAGGTTCTTGCTCTCCTGCAAATGCCATAGCTATTTACTTTTGCTAGACTGATCAACACAAAGTGGTGAGGCAATCTTTGCCAATTTATATTGGAGTTGTAAGCACTTTTCAGAGTTACTGTCGCAACTACGCTCTGCTACCACTTGTTAGTTCAGAGACTTCTGGGCCCATACCCTCATAAGTTCAGACACAAGATTGATGAACACTGACTGATGTTCAATGGTGTAAAGCAACAACCTGTGGGCTTTAAAACAGAATTAGACAAGTCTTATGAATAACTCTGATAACAACTGTCAGCCGTGCATTCAGACTGTATAAACCTGATGCTACCAAGCTTCAAGCTTTTTGATTGCAAGATGTATAAACAAAGTCAGGCGCACCAGGCTGGACTGGCCTAATGGTTGCTGGCTTTGAATAGTGACACCAAGTCTTTTCACCACTTAGATGTATTGTATAGTTTATAGTCAGACTCAGTGGCTGGACAGGCTTAACTGAAGACAGACTTCTTAATTACACACGAGTCTTATTCGAACTTCTTGGTTCTGGTTACTGTCACTTATACAGTCCAAGAGTCAACTCTACTGGTGAACAGTTGGGATGACCGCACCTGTATTTAGGAAGGTGGCCAACAGCTCTAACAAACCAAACTGAGAATTCTCATCAGAATCTGACAAAGAGATTGAGTATTCCAGGAGGATACTGACCCCGTCAGTTCCTTTATTTAGTGCCTAATTAAAGGACTTACTGTATGCAGCTCTTCCGGTTTGGAATGCCAAAAAGTCAGTTGGATAATAGGGAAGGCACCAAACAAATGGTAGTGCCTCCCTATAGGGATTAGCCCTGAAAAGGACTGTTTTGCTCACAGCTGGTATGATTGCTGCATAAGGCAACAAACCCTTGCCAGAGACTCCACACAGAGACCCACTCCCTTAAACAAGGTCTGAGTGAGTTGTGCTCGAGAGTCGCTGGGTTCTGAAAATAATACAAAACCTATTGACAAACTTAATAAAAAACAGCAAACTTGAATTGAAAACAATAACAAGGCTTTATTTATTATAATAGCTTATTCAATAATCACAATTGAATTCTCAAGACTAGGAGAGAGGTAGCTCTATATATACAGCGTGGTCAAAAAGTCTGTCCCCCCCTCTTAACTTTTTAAACAAGCAAAATTTTAAAAAATGGCTAATGGGACTAAATAGGAAGTATGTGGGTTTCCATCTTATGGTGATCATTAAGTTTCTGTGAACTTACTATTTATACCTTTTGTTAACTTTATTTTTTAAAATAAAACAGATACGCCAATTTAGTCAATTGTGCAGTTGTGAGGAATTAAAAGTCATAAACTTTGAGTACAAAATTGCCCGAATCGGACAAGCGGTTCATCCACCAAATGAAAAAAACGGTATTAATTTTGACTCAAAATTAGCTTTCTTGATGTTTATTTTAGATGGATATCTGAACTTCACTGCCCCAAAGTAACACCATCTAGTGATATTTTAAAAATATTAATTTCAAAGTAAAACTGTTTTGGATGGTCTTCAAATTTATTTGAAGAAAAAAAATAATAAATTTTGAAATTTAAATTATAAAGTTCAACAAAAATTAATTTTTTTATTACAAAAATAGCCAAAGGAGTTTTATTTTCAGTCAAACAATTTTAAACCCAGAAGTCATCTTTACAATTAAAATCCATAAAATTAATTTTTTTGTAAAAAAACCTGATAAAATTTATCACATAATATTACTGGAAGTTTTGTCAAATTTATTTTTTTTATTTGGTTTGAATAATAAACTCAATAGGATTGAAGCTTGTTAGTTAGCTAAAAGCCAACATTCTATAAAATTGTGATAATTGTTTAGTTATTAAATTAAAAATACCTTATTTAATAATTGCATAGGTACTTTTCATTTTATTTTGTGGTTTATTTCAAAATCAACAATAAAATTATTAAAGTACAGCTTACATAAGAAATTAGTGTTGTTAAAACTGAATAAAAAAGTTTGGCAAAAATATCAATGAAATTATGTGATAAATATCAAAAGTTATTTTTTTTAAAAAAAGAATTAAATTCTATTAAATCAAGTAAAGATGACTTCTAGATTAAATTTTTTTTATTAAAAACGAAAAAAAATTTCTTTGGCAATTTTTGTAATAAGAACAATAAATCACTATGTTGAACTTTATACAGTAATTAAAATATAAATATTTATCCTTTTTTGTTCAAATAAATTTGAAGGCCATTCAAGACTGTTTACTTCAAAATTGATATTTTTAAATTAGCACTAGATGGTGTTACTTATGGGTTAGGAGGTTCAGATATCCAACTAAAATAATGACCAAGAGGATCAATTTTGAGTTAAAATTAATGCACATTTTTGCATTTTGTGGGCGAACCGTTTGACCAATATGGACATACTTGTTATCGAACTTTATGATTTTGCATTCCGCACAACTTTGTAATTGACTAAAATGGCGTATCAGTTTTTATTTAAACAATAATGCTCAAAAAAGGCCAGTTCACAGAAACATAATGATCACCATTGGATGGAGACCCACATACTTCCTATTTAGTCCCATTAGCCATTTTTTAAAATTTTGCTTATTTAAAAAGTTAAGAGGGGGGACAGACTTTTTGACCACGCTGTATAGCGGAAACGCACCTGACTATGTACTAGGATGAATCTAAGCCAAAACTTTTGGCTGGAGATGAGCAGACCAACAACGGTAAGAACAAGGGTACTGCTGGTTTCTCCACACAACTCAAGAGGAAAAACACTAACTAAACTAGACCTCTTGGCCCCTGCATTTAGGCAACAACAGCTAATATCGACATACGATTGCATGGGGTGGTGATTCAACGAAACAAAATAATAAGTGCGTTTAAGTCTCTTGCTCGAGACACAATAAAATAACGTATAACGCATAAATCGAACGCAAAAAGCTATCAACATTCATCGTACGAGACTGATGACACGATTCTGCAACAAGTGGAAACAACTACACATCAAATCACTGAGAAATTTCTATTACAATACCAACCACGACAATAGAACCATTCAAATAGGCAAACTAGTGGTCTTCAATGAGAGTGCTCCGCAGGTTAGAAAAGGTTGGGAACCACTGAATTAACAAAATGAGGGGGAAAAGAAATACAATAGAGAAAGTGTTCCTCTATTTTACTTATTTTCCCCTTCTATATTCCTTGTATTTTTCGATATTGAGGTCCTACCAATATTGGGGCCCTACCAATGTTTTCGATATTGGGGTCATACCAATATTGTCGATATTGAGGTCCTACCAATATTTTCAAAAATTGGGACCGTACCAATATACAGTATATAATTTCATATTGAAAATAGTTCAATAATTCAAAAACATTGAGTTACACATGAATTATTATTTAATATTTTCATATCTTTCTAATTCAACATAGAATCACAGGGGTCTATGTGCAAGAAACTAGTGGGGGCCCTAAATTATTTGTAAAGTGTAAATAAGTGACAACATTAGGGGCCCCTAAAATGTATTGGCAGATGCTTATTACAAAACAATTTGTAAAAAATTCAAACAATTAAAAAAATATGTAACAAAAAATTTTGATTTGGGGGCCCCAAATCGCAGGGCCCCTGACCATAGCATCCACCGCTCCCTCCCCCCAAGACATCCCCTCGTTTCTTTATTTTTTTTAAAGTGATGAAACTTAGTTGCATTGCCTTCAATGACGATTTGTCTTGTTTCTGTCAAAAGTTGAGCCGAGACGACTCCCTATTGAAAAAACTAATAAA
>JAAFCF010003059.1:2948765-2965443 GCA_013389785.1 Helicorthomorpha holstii
GGTGAACATTCTAACCAAGCAGTTGCTCCAACAAATAAAATAATTGAGGTACAATTGCCGAGTAAGCTTGAACTTGAGCTTGGGAGAAAGGAAAATGAGTTTATGGATGAATTGGGCATCTTAGCTACGGGAATTGCTCGGTCGTATTATTTCATAAACGGTAGAATTGATGAGGAAAACTTGGCAAAGAAAAGACATCAGATGATTATTGGAGATTCATTGAAGTTTCATTGGCGGTCTTAATGCTGGATGTTATTCCTTTCTTTTAATTTTTTTTACATCTCACAATTATTCAACTGAAATGGCTGGTGTAAATTATCAGTACAAGATTGGGTCATTTGTTTTTCTTCATTTGAAAAAGTTATCTCTGAAAATCGAATGAAATTTATACCGTAATTACCGCGTTTATCACATCACGAAAACATACACAAACGATTCTTTCAAACATACCCATAAGCAATGAAAATCGAAATGGATAAAACATAGATGGCGCTTTTTGTCAAATAGACTGTGTTATACCGTAATACATTTTTAGTGTACACTGTACTGTATATAAATTCAGTATTTTGAGTTTTAAAATTTTTATCTTCATGCGGACTTCACTTTTACTATTTCACAATCAGTCATTTGTATTGTATTTGTTACTACTGTAACAAAGATCCAGTGAATAGTTACACAAAGAAAACTTGTAAATAATCATTCAAATATCATCAATTAAACTTTCAAGTAAAACATTGAAAACGTCAATGAAGTTGTAGCAAAGTTCTACCACTTTTTTTCTCAAAATTTATAAAACTTTTCATATGTATTAGAGAAACATGTTTTTTGTGTGTAAATGAACTCCAGACTTTAAAACCAAATCAATTTGATGTAGGAATGTTTGTTGACTTTTGAAATGAAATGTCTATGAACAGCTGAGAATTAGCTTCAAACTGTAAATGATGGTAACTTAAACTTCAAAGATTCATTTCTTCAAGGAATCAAAGTTTGCTACTTTGGTTGTAGGCCGGCCCTCTGCACATCTGCATAGCTATTTTTAGTTATTACTTGAGCTATTCAACTGTAAGCTTTAAGCTGACAGTTGACCTATGTGTTATTGTTATATGTATGTTTTACTATTTTTAGCATATTTCATTAAGCCCCTTGTAGGGACAGCGGTCCCCAAGGGTTCTGTGATCTTTGATTGATGGCTTGTTAGCCTACTTAGTTAAACTTTATCCTTGTACGGGATTGAACCTCAGCGGAGGCCCAACTCCTCTAAATTCATATATAAAGAGCTCTACTTTCTTAGGTAGAGAGAGATTAGGACAGATTGGAGATAGAGCCACTCTGAGATTTTACTCTCCCTTGTTTGTTGTAAATAAAGCTATTTGAATCTATTTAACATTGTTTGGCCTATACTTCCTTTTCTCATTGTTACTGAAGCAGCGAAAAGGCATAAACCCACGACACACTGACTGAACTACTTGGATTGAGGGAGCTAGGGACTTCACAGTCAGTACTTCTCCTTCAGCCGCAACCAATACAAGATTGGTTGCCCTTTACTAGGTAAGCTCTCAGGACTTCTAGACCCCATCCCCGGACAGCCGGTGCAAAGGGCTACATCTCTGCTTTGTTTGATCACTCCAGAAGTATTTTGTGGCCACACATATTCATTGGTCAATGGTGTTTTGAATGGGGACATGAATTTCATTGATGAGATAATAAGACAAATCGTTATTGAAACTGATGCAAAACAGTCCTTTCACTAATTGTGAGTTCAAACTACCAAAAACATGTGATCAGTAAAGCCAAACGCTGTATTATAAAAACATTTATTAAGCTTATAAATGGTATTCAGAATATTATTTATTAAGGCCATTTTACAATGCATAATATATTTGCTCGTACATTTTGTAGGAATAACTTTTATTCCGGAAAAAAAAAACAACAAAAGTCCCAAAATACAATTTACATAAAGACAACCAACTCTTTACAATGTAACTTCGCAACTAACACCGAAAAACAAAAACCACAGCCCTTAAATATAGCGCAAACACAACAGCCAAAAAAACACGCTAACCAAAGTACAATAAATAAACCAAAGATCAACGCAAAACCCAAATTATTCTCCAAACACCAACATATCCCCCCCCTTTGGACGAATAATGTCAGCCAAAGACCTCGACGAAAACAAAAGCAATAATAAATCTTTAAGCACACGATATACAATAGGCTTAGTAAGAAAATCAGCTTGATTCAAATGTGTGCTAACTGGCTTCAATACAAACGACAACTTCTGCAACTCATCACGAATAAAATGATAACGGATATCAATATGACGCAACCTACCATTCTCTATACTAGACACAGAAAAATTACGAGCTGACTGGTTATCGCAATAAACAACAGGTAACCCACAATTCACAAACGTAAGACCCACCATGCAACGATGCAACCAAATAACCTCCTTAACACACTCCGACAACGCAATATACTCCGATTCCATAGTGGAGAGTGCCACCGACTTCTGCTTACGACAACCCCAACTAATGATACCCTTTTTATACTTCAAAACATAACCACTAAACGACTTACAATCAATCGGTGACAACCCCCAAGATGCATCAGAAAACGCAACAATACATGACTCATTACCATCCTTGTAACAATCAGAACGCTCATACAACCGCAACACATACAAACTAGTATCCGACAAATAACTAACCAATCTACACATCTGATACCACACATAAGGAGTACACTTATCACAAAACTGAGACAAATAAATCACCGAAAAAATTATATCCGGTCTGGTACGCGCAGCAACAAACATTAACGACCCAATCACACTTCTAAATGTTTCATTACTATAAGCACCCTCCTTAACAGTCACTGAAGAATCCAATACCATTGGCAACGATGTGGGCTGATAAACAACATCAGGAAAACTTTGAAACAAGTCTGCAATATACGACTGCTGATGTATCCCAATAAAATCACTTGTTATGTAAAATTGCACACCCAACACTTTCTGCACAGGACCAATCAACTTCAGCTCATACACGGACATAAGCAACTCTACAATCTCATCTGCCAGTGCCTGCTCTCTAGCAAAAATAACCATATCGTCCACATAAACTGCCAACACTGCACCATGATACAAATATAAGCAATTGACACCACCAACTGGCACAAACTTTAGGCGCTGTAATGCAATATGAAGATGATTAAACCACTGCCGACCTGATTGATGCAACCCATAAATGGACTTCTTTAACTGACAAGCAAGTTTCTGCTGTGAATTTTCAAAACCAGACGGCTGCTTCATCCAGATGTCATGACACAAATCGCCATACAGATAAGCACCTGTAATATCCAGCTGACGATGATACCATCCCATAGATCCCACTAGCACAGCAAAACACAGACGCAGCACAGTAAAGTCAACAACTGGAGAAAAACACTCGTCATAATCCACTCCAGCCACCTGGCGATGGCCACCCACAACAAGGCGCGCCTTATATCGAATAATCTTGCCCTCATGATCACGTTTAAGGGCAAACACCCAGCGATTAGGAATAAGTCTCTGACCAGACGGAGGAAGCACCAACTCCCACACACCACGTTCATCCATCATACGTAACTCAGCCGCCATAGCCTCACGCCATAACTCAGATTGAGGTGAAGCAAGTGCCTCCGCAGCAGTAGTCGGTAAAACAACCTCCGAAGTATGCAGCACATCATGCGAAGAACTAGACTCCACCCTTGGAACCTTACGAACACCAGCAATCTGCTCACCACCATCCAGCCTCCTTTTTCGTGAAACACCAACACTAACACTAGGCACACTCAACTGGGACCCCATAGACTCATCAACAACACTTAGTGACTCCATAGAGCTCACAATGTCATCAACAGAGGCATCCCGCACACCCATCTCATCATCCTGCTCAGACCCATCCTCACTGACGTCATCATCAAAAATCTCCAACCAGTCAACTAGAGGCTCGGCAGCACCAACACCCGGAAAAATAGTTTCAGCAAACGTCACATGACCGGACTCAACAACCCTGTCTCCATCAGGCAAATACACACGATAACCCTTAGTGTTCGCAGCATAACCAATCAAAACACCAGCCACAGATGTAGGTTGAAGCTTATGCCGCAACTGCTTAGGAGTAAACACATATGCTCGACACCCATACGTACGCAAATGACGAACTGACGGCCGACTACCAAACCACAACTGATGAGGCGTATGAAAACCACGAGACGAATGACCCGTCTTATTGTACAAATAAGCAGCCGTCAACGCAGCAGAACCCCAAAACTTTGCTGGCATATTGCTCTTGATCAATAAAGCACGAACTTTGTTTAACAACGTCTTATTAAATCGCTCTGCGACCCCATTCTGTTGGGGTGTATAGGCATTGGTACGTTGATGCTGTATACCCAACGAACTAAAATGTTCTTTAAACTGCACATTACAAAACTCCAACCCATTGTCAGTGCGCACAGCTTTAATTTTCCGGCCAGTTTCCAACTCAACAAACTTCTGAAAGCCAAGAAAAACATCAAAACACTGAGATTTGACCTTCAACAAAAATAAATGCACTCGTCTAGACGAATCATCAATAATAGACAACATATAATGTTCACCATCACGCCCTAACACAGTACTAGGACCCCAAAGATCCATATGCAGCAAATCCAACACATCAGACTTAGGGTGCTGGGGAAGAGAAACACACGGTTGCTTAGTAGCCTTTGACACATGACATATACCACAAAACTCATCAGGAACAGGCAAGTCACTAGGCAAACCACTCACATACTCGGAACTAGCCATTTTATTCAACACTTGAAAGTTAACATGGCCAAACGTTGATGCCACAAACGACTCATACGACAACTGCGATCACTCTCGGTAACACACGCTGTGTCGACTTTCGCACCAGACTCCAATGGAGCAGACGCCGCAACAACATAAAAATTATCACGCTTTTTCGCATCAAAAATCAACTTTCCAAAACGATCAAAAACAAAATAAACACCATTTCTAATAATCTGCACAAACCCAGCTTGGTCCATGCGACTTCCGCTTATAATGTTCACACGAGATGCAGGCGCAAAACAACAATCCTTAAGCAGTAACTAACGGTACCCAAACTGCAACAACACAGACCCAAATCCTTCAATGGCCAATGTAGTATCTTCACCAGTAGTATTCGCCGTCGTCTTACAAGGGGTAAAGTCAATAAACCAACTGCGTTCACGACAAAAATGGCCTGTCGCACCACTATCCACATACCAGCTCAAAGAATCAGCATTCATCGACTCGCCGCAGCTAGAAATGTTCAACAATGTATGTGTATACATGAGTCCATGAAGAACCCCCGGAATCGTGACCATATTTACCGTAGGTGTAACCGACTCCGCTGCAGGTAACTGTCCAACCAGAACAGGACACCTGGCTATAAAATGATCAGCTGCACCACAACGAAAACACCGCGGAGGTTGACGACCCAAACTACCACGTCTTCTAAATCTTCCACGACGAATGTAGGCCCCAGGATGCCACAT
Organism: Helicorthomorpha holstii; assembly: GCA_013389785.1. NCBI lineage: Eukaryota > Metazoa > Arthropoda > Diplopoda > Polydesmida > Paradoxosomatidae > Helicorthomorpha > Helicorthomorpha holstii. The sequence continues at coordinate 2,954,331 of JAAFCF010003059.1, forward strand.
ACTAACACGATTACCGTATGTAGTCATCGCAGCTTGAGGCTCAAAACCCGAAATGTCACGTTCACGTTCCGAAAATTTCAAGGACTGCGTAGGTGTCAACCCCTCAGGCTCAGGGGAATCATCTCCATAAATACAGGGCAATAAACCCTTCACCCGTAGCAACATCTTCATTTGCTTCCGCCAAGAATCATAATTCGAATTAGTCAGCTTATTATTAACGTCATAAGACACCTCATGCTGTTGATCAAGACCAGAGGCAACATCCGATGTCGACGCAGGCTCTGCTACCATATGCTCGTACATTTTGTAGGAATAACTTTTATTCCGGAAAAAAAAACAACAAAAGTCCCAAAATACAATTTACATAAAGACAACCAACTCTTTACAATGTAACTTCGCAACTAACACCGAAAAACAAAAACCACAGCCCTTAAATATAGCGCAAACACAACAGCCAAAAAAACACGCTAACCAAAGTACAATAAATAAACCAAAGATCAACGCAAAACCCAAATTATTCTCCAAACACCAACAATATTTAATAAGTGTGCTATATAATACAAAACTAGATAAATTGAAACATTCTTGCTTTGTCGTTTCTTTTTCTTTCTAATGGTCAATTTCTAACTGGTCATTTTGTCCAATAGAAATCAAAGTTTAATTTCTAAATAATATTATTTCTATATTTATATTAGTGTCTTCTAAGTATTCTAACCCCTTTGTCAGAAATCTCCCCTCAATGGACCTGTCCATCAAAGAAACTCTTAATTTTTTTTTGGAAAATAACGTGGACGATAATACAAAAGAAATGTCACATTTCCTTATAAGAGTTTTAGAATCTCCAGACCAAAACAAAATTTCTTTCTTTATAACCACAAAGTGAAGACCGTTTTTTATAAAAAACATAATACCTCCAGCTTGTGAATCTTGATCAGGGCTCACAATTGAGAACTCTCCTTGAAAATTAAGGCATTCATCTAGACATCCCGGGTTCAACCACGTCTCCACAATGCAAGCGACATCTACTTCCTCTACAATCAAAGTTGAAAAAAGATGGTCAATTTTATTTTTTATAGCTCTAATATTCCAGAGCAGAATTTTTGTATTTCCACTCTGGACAACCATAAAAGGGCTGCTCTGCAAATCTTGGAGTTGGTTCATTAAAATTGTTTGTTGAAAATCGTGTTTTCATAGAAAACTAAAATAAAGTAAGTAAACAAACACAATTACATTACCTATTAAGAAAGAAGTAAAACAATATACATTTTGGCTTGATCCATCCAACACCTTCGTCATATTGGCTCCCTAATTCAACAATTGCAGTTACGTTAACAACTTACAATAACACTAACACATTAATCATGCAAATGTTACCCTCTTTATCAGAAAAAAGACAACATCCATTTGCGATCACTTGTTAATCCTTACCCCCTCGTTTGGAGAAAACCAGATACATCTCTTTTTTAGAGTAAGATGACGGCCACTATAAGATGAAAGAACTACTGCAATGAGGAAACAAATAATGCCATTCTGAGATGTATTCATGAAGCTGTTCCACATCAGATGACCAGACAAACCATTACTCAGTATAAAGGAGCCGAAAACAGCACGCCACCCAGCGACAGTTGAAGGAAGCTATAATGAAAAAACCCCTTTTGAAATTAACAAGTTTTATTAGTTTGACCTTATTATGTTAGAAAAAGAAAAAACATATGTAAAAAGAGAAAATTAAATTCTAAGTTACTTGGTTTTGTACTCCAAACTTGTGTGGACATCTTTTCCTTGCTCTCTAGCATTTATTAGATTTCCTGAATTTATTAGTTAGTATAACTTAGTCAAGTTTTACTCAAATTATCATCGATTGCAAAAAAACAGTTACTTCATCATTTTCACTGCATTTTTTCAACTACCTGTTGGTTTGAAACAGGTTAGCAGTCAAACGTTGATTAATTTTTGAACTCTGATGTGGCCTTGTTTGTGCATGTTTGGATTATTTGTGCAATTATTCATCATGTTTTCTTTGTTCAGCGTCAGTGAACCTCTTTGTGCTCTGCATACATGCACCAAGTTCAACGGCAGGTGTGCTAAATCACTTTATCTTCCTCGATTTTATACCTCATTTACCAGAAAACCAATTTAACAATCGTACTTTATATCATAAACTGACTATAACTTACTTTAACCATTTCCAACATTGAAATTCCTGACACAACTGGCTCCAGTGACGTCATAACTTTGATTGGCGGTTCAAGTGGTGGAAGTCATTTGTTCCATAGCACCTATTGAAAGGGAAACAGCCCAACTTGCCTTCCAACGCAAACAAAATCAGCACCTGTATGAAGACATGGAATTGCTTTAAGCTCAAGTGCCTGAGCCCCAACAACAGCTGGTTATCTACAAGGAAAACCTAAAAGAAATCAAAGACGTTAAACTGTCATGGTTACAAATGGAAGATGAATATTTCAACAAAATGCTTACTTCAACTGAGGTCACAGCTTGTCTTCTGGCTAAAGAAAAGGCCATGTCAGAATACTGGAAAACTGTGGCTTTTCTAAATTACAAGGTTAGTTCTTGCTCTAATGTCAATAATAATGCATGTATACCAGAGAGAGTTGATCCGCCTAACTCAATCTCGAGTCTTGATCCGGACGTTCTTAATCAAGGGGCTGCGCAAATGCCTCAAAGTATCCCATCGATCTCTATTAGCTTGCCTAGTATTAGTTCCGCGAGTTTGCACACTCCTAGTGTAGATCGTAATGCTGAAATTAGATAATTAGCTCATCAAACTGAATATAATCAATCTACTTTACCTGAATCACATCTGCCGATGGCACAATTGCCTACTGTGCTTCATTCTTGCTCCAATGATAACTTTGATATCTCTGCTTGCACCCAATCTCACAACAGTGAATCTCGCAAAGTCCGCTCATAAATTATTAAAGATAATATCTTACTCTTTGATAAATTTGAAGGTGCTCATGGCACTTGGGGAAAATGGTGGGCCACCTTTAAATCTTTGGTCCACAACAACAAAGAGATGGATGATTTCTGTAAGCTAGTAATATTGAAAATGAATGTTGAAGGAGATGCCGCTGCATGTATTCAATTAAATAAATTAAAAGCTAGTGATTACCCTGTAGCCATAGATAGACTGCAAGCCATTTTTGATCAAAATGAGAGTTTGAGAGCTATTTTATTTAATCAACTGCATTCAATCCCAGCTATTGATATTGAGCAACATATAACGCAAATTCAATCTATGATGTTCAATATTGATGCCACTTTAACCGCCATAACCGATTATAAATTAAGAAAGGGACGCCAATATGAATGGTCCCAAGCTTTTGATTTTATCCATAAGCGTTTTCCGGCTAAATGGAGAACTTGATATTTTCGCTATTACCCTGAAATCATTGATACTCATGCTTTACTTACGTTTATGCAGAAAGAAATTTATGTTTGACGTCATCTTCAGCCCACAAACACTGATTCTCATGATAACAAACCTAAAGACAAAACAAACACTAATAAAAATAAATCTGATTGCAGAGGTGGCAAAACTTCATTACACCATGCAAATTCAGAAAGAAACGACACTCTACTCCCAGTACACACAGCCAAAGATACAGTTTGTTTCCATGTATTTTTTGCGCCAATTGCAGCAATGGCAATCATCATCTTTTCACTGCGGCTCCAAGATAGGAGTTAACAAATGATTAGCCAGCATCATAGAGCAAAGCCATTGTTTTAAATCTTTAGGCAACAACCACTTAGCTAAGAAATGTCGAAGCCAAATGGGACCTTGTTGTCATTACAATGGAGGCCATCTTGATATATTATGAGACAGGGATGCCAAGAAGCAATCTGGTGATAGCAATGATTTGACTACTGAATCTGCTCCCAAAGTCCAGTGTTTAAGCTCGGAACCGGAACCTAAGATGGAATGACTAGTTTATCATTCCAACCAACAAGTTAAACATAACTATGTACTGCCTACTGTTTTATTGTTCCTCCAATGCTTGATTCTCAATGTTTATCACTGCACCAGGGCTCTACTTGACACTGGAGCAATGGCCTCATTTGTCTCTTTGGAATTAATGCAATTTCTTCGATTTACTCCTATTCGTTTTACTTCAATGAGTCTCGGGGTAGCTGGTTGGGAGTCCGAGTCCAGGGCATGTCCAGTTTATCTACTTCATCTGCATAATAGCGACAACATGTTGATTGTTAAAAGTGAGTTTGTTGGTATCTGCTTTATCGGATTGCCGTCCTCTGCCCGTGGATGTTGTGCACTTGTTGAAGCTGCCCATTGATCCCTTGGCTTTGGGAGACTACTTCCTCCTCAGAAATGCACCATGTGTGCAACTCATTGGAGTGGATTTATTACCAGCGATTCAACTTGGCAAAACTGGGTCACATCGAGACATAACATTGGATAAGACCAAATTCAGATGGACACTTTGTGGTCCAATTGATTTGGTGGACTGTCAACAGATCGAACAGGATCTTTTTAATAACAACATTACTTACTCTGAATCCAGGAAATGGTTTTGTTCATCTTTGCCATAGATTGGCCATAATGACATCCTTCACTTCAATTGATCCATGACCAGAGCTGCTTTTTTCGCTTTGATCAAACGGCTCTGCAAACAACCTGAAATGGAAAAGGAATATTACAAAGCAATTTAAAAGTTTATGGACTTAGACTGCATTGAGTAAGTTCAATTTAATTCACCGCTTTCCAGTCCAATCTACTACTTACCTCATCGAGCTGTCGTAGGTGAAGATAAATCCACGAAAGTACGAATTGTTTTCAATGGTTTTTCCCATAAACAAGGTGAAATCTCTTTGAACGACTGTCTACATGCGGGTGACAGCAGACAAAGAAAGCTTTTCTCCAAATTAAAATTCTGAAAAGAGACAGAGATGTCCTTCATTTCTTCTGGACAGACCTACATAACAACAAATCAATCCCAGTGGAATATCACTTCAAGAAACTTACCTTCGGCCTCATCTGCAGCCCAGCAATTTTACGACACATTGCTGAAACTTAGCTCAATGTCTCTTGAATATCCTGTTGGGGCTGAAATCATCAAGTCTTACTCAAAGGTGGACGAAGTATTTAAGAGTGCCTTTTCACTAGAGGAAATCATCAACATCAAACACAAAATTTGTCAGATTGGAATAAAGGGAAGCTTGGAATTTTGTCAATAGCTTACCAATATTGGCCCCTTCCAGTGAGTGGGACCCAAAACGCGAAATGGGCCCCATCAAGAAGATTCTTGGTGTCCACTGAAACACAGTGGATGACTGCATTGTCTATGACTTACATCAATACTATAAGGACCTGCCTACCTCACATAAGTTCACCAAACATTTCTTGGTCAGTGCTGTCCAAATTATTTGATCCTCTGGGTCTTCTGGCTCCCTATACTACCAAGGCGAGGATTCTTATTCAAGCTCTCTGGAAAGAGCAACTCAGTTGGAATCTAGAAATACCAAAAACTAAAGAAAAAATGGATACAATGGTTGGAGGACATTAAGACTTCACCTATACTTACCATTGCTTGATGCGTTATAACTAACCTAGACAGCCAGCTCCAACTGCATATTTTCTGTGATGTTTCTACTGAAGCTTATGGCGCTGTAGCCTATATGCTAGAGGAAAATCCAGACAATCACATTAGTATTAACATAATAGCTGCCAAATTTAGAGTAACACCAGTTAAACACACTCAGAGTTTAAACAATATGACTAAGTCTGAATTAACGATTCCAAAGTTAAAGCTAATGGCAGCCCTTATGGGTGCCAAACTACTAATTTACATCAAAACATTACTTAACCGACCATTTGAAACTCACCTATGGACAGACACCATGATTGTCCTCAACTGGATATTGAACCCTAAGCTGAAATTACCTACGTTTGTGCGAAATCGTATCACTGAGATACAGAGTGCTACACGCAAAACCGACTGGACCCACTGTGTAGGCGAGCTCAACCCAGCAGATGTGGCCACAATAAGTCGAGAAATTTCCTCATGTATAACATCATTATGGCTTTCAGGCCCTAAGTGGCTCAAGCACCATGAATTAAACTGGCCCTCTGACATGGTGGAGAAGCAGAACGGCAACATGGCCATGTATGAGTCAGCTGATGGACTTGAGGCCAATGACATACAAGTGCATAGTATCATTAACCTCAGTCCAGCCAGCAGATCCTATCCCACATCTGATCAATGTGGCATCTATCATGCTTCTCCAACACTACCTGTTATTACAAACTTGCTAATTTCAATTATCAACAACTCATTTAACTACAATAAAGCTCTGGTCATCATTGTTTGGGTCCTGAGGGTGTTCACTCATTTCAAACGTACCTTAAACAAATCACTTGTAGTGGAAACAGCTGATTCTCCTCGCTCCCACAAATTAGAAACTGCTGAACATTTAGTTATCAAAAACATGCAACAACAAACATTCGCAAAATAATACATGCACTAGAAAACAACTTACCTGTCCACTCTACATCTGAAATTAAACATTTAACTCCCTTTCTGGATGACCGTGGCTTACTCCGTGTTACTGGATGCCTGCAATTCGCACTTATTGAAGTCACCTTTGGCAAAGTTGGATATCTGAAATTCACCATCTTATGCTGTTTATATATAAGATTCTTATCCTTCTTCATTTCAGCCTCATTTGGCAATGTCACCACAAGTTCATCAGTGCAAAGGCTTATACAAGATTGAACCAATTTAACAGGATTAGAATTAATAATGGGTTTATCAACTGGTTTTTGCAAAGTCACATTATTAAATGTTTTATTTACAGTCACACACTCACTTAATTTTTTTCCATGTTACCAAATCTTTGTTGAACTTTACCCTGAAAGTTTTCAAACTGCCATTGAAAAACTGCCAGGTGTTCCATCATCAACTTATTACTCAAGGAAAAAGTCACCTCAGTTTGTCAGGATTATCAGTCTCATTGTCATTTTTTAAAATATCCTTTAAATGGCCAGCAAATTTAAAATTTACATCAGATGTGTTCTGTGAGTTCACTAGTGTTAATAGAAGTGATTTATTGTGTATTGACCCTTGTAGTTCACCAATATATAATTTTAATTCTCTACAAGTAGTTGCAAAAACTTGCTTTTAAACTTTGGTATTATATTTTTGTCACATACTGCGTCAAAAATCTCCAACAGTTTATCCACCAAATCATTCATTTTAAAATATTCAAAAGTAATTATCTTAAAAAAAAACAAGTCACAATTGATAAGTTCGCAATTGCAGTTAAAATCCGTCAGAAAATTAAAATCACTTTTAAAAATTAAAAATTCAAACCATTACAGAAATGTAATTTAACATTCAAAGGTCAAAGAGCTCTAAAACAAACCACCAAAAAACATGTCCTTTTACTTCATGGGACTATGGGGAAGAGAGGAACGTCGGAAAAGAGGATTAAAATTAAGGATGGTATCAGCATGCTTAATTTTCTTTCCCAATTCTCTATCTCAAAATTATTTTGAGGTTTTTTTAAACTTGCTCTAGTTTCTCAAATTACTGACGTCATGGTGACGTATTTGAGCAAAAACCTCAAAACTTTACCTCCTCTCCTCCAAAAAAGGTCGAAAAAATCTAACTTGACCCCACCCTAAGTGTATGCTCTACGTGGCATCTACAAGACTTGACATGCATTAATTAGATTCCAATTTTTGTGCTGCTTGGGTATTAGCTTGCTACAGCTTTAGCAATCTACAACATTACCAAATGTTTAATATAAAACATTACACTTAAACCCCCTTATAGTGAAGTGGCAAGGGACCGGCCAAAACACTTCACTATAACCGAACTTCACTATAAGCAGAACTGCTTTAAAAAAATCTAAAATATATTTTTCTTTCATATTACGTTTCTATGGACATAATTAATAACTTGTAGGAAAAACCAAGTAAAAATGCTCTCCCTCTGTTTATTTGATATTATACGACTCTTTGATAGTCTGCATAGCGCATGCTGCAGCACTTTTGCAGAGACAGCTGTTAAATAGTTCATGTGTAATTTGATCCGCATTTGAGCCATGTGTAATGCGTTGCGCATATTTGTATGTTTGATTTTTCAGAATTCTTGGAATGCCTAAGAAAGTGTTTGTAATTGCTTTAGGATAAATAATCGCAAAAACAGATGTATGACCATGAAGTCACTCCTAGTCATTTAGTTTAATGGGTTAAATACTTACCTGATTGGTTGTCAGCTGACACCATGAATTAGTATAAATAGGCAGTTGCCTAAAGAGCATACACTTTTTTAGCTTCAGTTTTAGTTAAGTAAAAATCACTCATCTTGTGTAAGAAGACTTGAGTCTTAGTATTATGTAAATGATAGTTTATCCTCGCTCGCTGCGAGAGATTGTTTGACGCCAACAACTCGCTGTTGTTGGCCATCCCTTGACTCACTGTCAAGGGCTCATATTTAAAAGTCTATTTTACATTGTTAAATCATGCGAGAATAAATACAGGAGTAAAGTTAACATAAACGAGTCTTTATTTCTTTATTCACAGAATCATCATCCTACAAACAACCATGAAAGCATCACTCAAAGATAAATATTAAAACCTCCAAATAAGGTAAGCAAAGAGATTAAACCTTGTAAATAAAACCCATGTCTCTAAACTTGCCAGCAAAGTGAGTGGTAAAGTGTTGTCTGCAGTGATCGCGGATGACATCAGAGCAGTTAGTGCGGATTACTAGCTCCCCACAGCCACTGCCCATCATTGTTGCTTCCCGCAATAACTGCGACAGCACCCAACGCCACCCACTTTGTTACAAACTTATTGCTTTATAAAAACATTTTTTAATAATAATCTTTACTAAAAATTATACTTAAATATTTAAAAAAGTCTATAATTAAAAAGGTTTAAAATTGTTGATTTTTTGTAGACTTTAAAATAAGAAAAGAATCCCATTCTGACAATTGTCAGAATGGGATTTGTGGAATGTGTTTTTTTTTCCTTTAAGAAACTAAAAAGAACCCCAACCATTTATTTGAACAACAAAGGTTTTAGCTGTTGACATCATAGCATGGTGAATACATTTGGTGTGTAGAAAACATTTGGTTAATTATTTTGGATTAATCATACTGTATTAATAACAATATACAGTATAGTTTTTGAAGCATAAGGTAAATAATTTAATTACATTTCTGTATTAACAACCATCTTCTAATGTTAAATATGTATGAATGAATTTGCATTTTACAATAAAAAATTTCATGTACAGTACAGTGTTTAGAAATGGCATACCAGTACTGTATGCAACCTAGAAGGCCTTGGAAATACAGTACTGTACTATGATGATGTGTCCAATTTGAAAAAAATGTTGTAGATTATTTTTTTTAAATACTGTATTACAACTGCGAATGTTTTTCTCTTTTCATCTAGCACTACAGTATTATTTATTGAAACATTGTGCACAATATTTTTTTATAATTAGACATATGAAATAAAGTTGCAGCATGTTTGCTATAGTTGAAAGTGTATGTTTATAACTATGATAAATGATAAAAATTTTAAGAATTTTGAATTGTTATTATTTAATATTATTTTAGATTGTGATGACTGATGATTAACATTGGATATTGTTTATGTTTTGCTTTTATTTACAAGTGTTTTATATACAATTGTTTATATTAAAGTGTTTTTTATTTAAGTATTTAATTGTTTTTATTGTTTTGTGTGAAAGTTTTTGTTTTATGTAAGCTGAAATATGTGATTTGTTTATAAACAATAACTGAAATGTTGAAATTGTAAATAAAGTTTAAACCGATTCATTTGGTGTTAGATTCAATTGACCGATTCATTTGTACTACAAATATAGGTAGAAATTGACCAATAATCCACTAAATTTCTACATAAAATTCTACGTAGTTTCAACATAGAATCTTAGTAGGTTCCACTATGTTTTTCTGGTGAAATCTAAGTAGAAATTTCTTAGAAAGTGGTAGAAATCCAATAACACAATCTACATAGAATCTACTACATTTTAGGTGACATTTACACTCTGTTTTCTAAGTGTATGCTGTACGTGGCATCTACGAGTCTTGACACATAGAATCTATGTAGAATTTACGTTGATTCCCATTTTTGTGCTGCCTGGGAAGGCTTTGAAAACATTAGCTAATACATTTGGTTTAGTTTCAATAAGAATGGACTTTCTAAAATAAGGAATAAGTTTCATTGATACATTTACTGTATTATTCTAGATAAATACAGTACTTAAAATTTCCCATATTTTTACAATTTTCATGTACAGTACAGCATACTTTGAATTTTTACATTGCTGTATTTAAAATAATGTAATTTTCAAGAAATCCTTATATAATTCTCAAGTAAATCTCATGTAAATCTTAAAATTTCATTATAACTGAGAAGAGTTACCCAAAAAATGGTCAAATGTATTTCACTATAAACGGCAGAGCCGGCCTTCTCCAAGAGGGGGCCCGGGTGCAAGAAACCAAAAGGGGCCCTCAATGACTGTAAATTGTACATGAATGACTAAATTAGGGGCCCACCAAAAAAGTATTGGGGGGTGCAAGTTAGAAATTTTTAAAAAAAAAATTCAAAATTTCAACAAATATCTAAAAAAAAAAAAAAAATGTAATTTGTCGCATTTGGAGGCCCCCCGAATCGCGAGGCCCATAGAAGGCCGGCCCTGTATACTGCACAGAAACCATAAAATGCCCTATTCTTCTTATACCGTACATCTGAATCTTCAGCACATTCAGCTATACAGAGTGATCGAAAGATATCACTACCCCATAACTAACACTATCTATACGGTAGTTCAGTATCTATAGCGCCTATACTGTAGTTCAGGACCGCAATGATGTTCCACGTTAACGAAAAATCTTGGTAATGGCATTCGTGTTAACAAGAATCCACTGTACTTATAATTCTATGTTTGAACACAAAAACTGTCAGCTTTTAAAGGTTGATTGATGGATTGCTGTGCAAATCCTTAACCAATCAACATGGTTGAAAACCTCTTTTTTAATTCTTTCTTAAGTAAATCTCATGTAAATCTTAAAATTTCATTATAACTGAGAAGAG
>JAAFCF010003059.1:2965453-2980934 GCA_013389785.1 Helicorthomorpha holstii
GACTGTAAATTGTACATGAATGACTAAATTAGGGGCCCACCAAAAAATTATTGGGGGGTGCAAGTTACAAATTTTGTTTAAAAAAATTCAAAATTTCAACAAATATCTAAAAAAAAAAGGTAATTTGTCGGATTTGGAGGCCCCCCAAATCGCGAGGCCCGGGTGCAACGCACCCGCCGCACCCCTTAGAAGGCCGGCCCTGATAACCGGGAAAAGTTAACATGCGATTTAATAGCTGACCAACCAATACCTTACGAAAACTTCACTATAATCGGAATTTCATTATAAACAGTACAGTATTCACTATAAGTGGGTTTAGGTGTATTTGTATCTAAACATCAATGATTTCTACTGTAATTTACAATATTTATATTATTTCCATGGCTTTTTTTTAATTTGCAATGTCAGGGTTACAGGATACAATGACTAAAACATTATGAAAACGTGAAAAGTGGTGATTTTTCTAAACATTAGGGCTGGCCAATATCGAAAATTTTCGATACGAAACAATATTTTGAAATTTTCGATATTGGACCAATATATCGAATTTCAATATTGAGTTTCGATATTTCATTATTTTGAAATTTTCAATATTGGTACTTCAATATTTTTGATATTGGGGTCATTTAAATATTATCTATATTGAGGCCATTTCAATATCTTCGATATTGGGGTCATACCAATATTTTCGATATTGGGGTCATTTCAATATTTTTGATATTGAGGCCATTTCAATATTTTCGATATTGGGGTCATACCAATATTTTTGATATTGGAGTTATTTGGGGATATTGGTGATTTCAGTCACTTTAAAACAGTGTTTCCCAACCTTTTTTGTGTTATGCCCCACCTAAGCCCTTATAAACATTTGTATGTCCCCCTCATATAATAAGTTGCCATAAGGTTAACATAAATTTTGAAAAATCTTTTTGAAAATTGCCCCTTTAAACAATCAAAATGCCCTCTTGTGGGGCGGACATCCCACGTTGGAAAACATGGCTTTAAAACCTTCCCAGGCAGCACAAAAATTGAAATCTACGTAAATTCTTAGTGTCCATATCTACCAGATAAAAATCTACGTGGCTTCCACCAAGATTAACAGTAGATTTGGCAACTTTTACATTTTTTTTAATTGCAGTGTATAAATCTACAGGTTATACACCAATAATTCATGCAGATGTTTCTATTGAAACTCCCCTAATTTAATGGGAGATGCAACTGGTGGAGATCTACCTAATATCTACGTAGATGCCACCATTAAGAGAACATCATTAAGTGTTTAGTAAATGGGGTGCACATTTTTTGACCTTCATTTCATTATAGTTTAAAAAATAACGGTCTTTTTCCTTTAAGAAACTAAAAAGAACCCCAACCATTGATTTGAACAACAAAGTTTTTAGCTGTTGACATTATAGCATGGTAAATGCATTTGGTGTGTAGAAAACATTTGGTTAATTATTTTGGATTAATCATACTGTATTAATAGCAATATACAGTATAGTATAAGGTAAGTAATTTAATTACATTTCTGTATTTACAATTATATTCCAATGTAAAATATGTATGCATGAATTTTCATTTTACAATATAAAATTTCAATGTACATTACAGTGTTTAGAAATGACATACTGCAGTACTGTATGCAACCTAGAAGGCCTTGGAAATACAGTACTGTACTAGGATGATGTGTCCAATTTGTAAAAAATGTCGTTGTAGATTATTATTTTTTTAGAAAATAAAGTGATGTTTTTTTTTCTTTTTTCATCTAGCACTATAGTATTATTTATTGAAACATTGTGCATACTATTTTTTTATAATTAAAGCATATGAAATAAAAATGCTGGATGTTTGCTATAATTGAAAGTGTACAGTATGTTTGAAACTATGGTAAATGATGGAAATTATTTTATGGATTTGGAATTGGTATTGTTTAATATTATTGTAGATTGTGATTACTAATATCGCATTGTTTATGTATTGCTTCAACTTACAAGTGTTTTATATATGACTTTTTTTATTTAAATGTGTGCAAGTTTTGTTTTATGTAAGCTTAAATTTGTAATTATTTTGTAAACAAAGTAAATGTAAAATTGTAAAATGTACATTGTTTATGTATTGCTTATGCTTATCACATTGTTTATGTATTGCTTTAATTTACAAGTGTTTTATATATGACTTTTTTATTTAAATGTGTGCAAGTTTGGATGTTTTATGTTTAAATTTGTAATTATTTTGTAAACAATAAAGTAAATGTAAAACTGTAAATAAAAAAATTAAATAGATTAAACTAGTTGTTTAATTTCTCTCTTTATTCACTAATAATCCATGTGTTAATTGACTAAAAATCCACATAATATTCACTAAAAATACACGTAGACATTTCTACGTAGATTCAACAAAGATTTCACTAGAAAAACATAGTGGAATCTACTAAGATTCTACGTAGAAATTTCGAGTTAAAAGTAGTAGAAATACAGTAACAAAATCTACGTAGAATTTTCTACATTTTAGGTGACATTTATACGCAGATTTGTAAGGTTATGCTCTACGTGGCATCTACGAGACTTCACACACAGAATCTACGTAGAATTTACGTAGATTCCAATTTTTGTGCTGCCTGGGTTTTTTAGCCTCAAGCAGCAGCAATATGATCAATTAACAACACGAAGGGGAAAAGAAATACAATAGAGAAAGTGTTCCTCTATTTTACTTATTTTCCCCCTTCTATATTCCTTGTATTTTTCAATATTGGGGTCATTCCAATATTGTTGATATTGAGGTCCTACCAATATTGGGGCCCTACTAATGTTTTCGATATTGGGGTCATACCAATATTGGGGCCCTACTAATGTTTTCGATATTGGGGTCATACCAATATTGTTGATATTGAGGTCCTACCAATATTGGGGCCCTACCAATGTTTTCGATATTGGGGTCATATGAATATTGTCGATATTGAGGTCCTACCAATATTGGGGTCATACCAATATTGTCAATATTGAGGTCCTACCACTATTGGGGTCCTACCAATATTTTCAAAAATTGGGGCCCTACCAATATACAGTATATAATTTCATATTGAAAATAGTTCAATAATTCAAAAACATTGAGTTACACATAAATTATTATTTAATATTTTCATATCTTTCTAATTCAACATAGAATCACAGGGGTCTATGTGCAAGAAACTAGTGGGGGCCCTAAATTATTTGTAAAGTGTAAATAAGTGACAACATTAGGGGCCCCTAAAATGTATTGGCAGATGCTTATTACAAAACAATTTGTAAAAAATTTAAACAATTAAAAAATATTTAACAAAAAATTTTGATTCGGGGCCCCAAATCACGGGGCCCCTGACCATAGCATCCACCGCTCCCTCCCCCCCAAGACATCCCCTCGTTTCTTTATTTTTTTTTAAATTGATGAGACTTAGTTGCATTGCCTTCAATGACGATTTGTCTTGTTTCTTTATTTTTTTTAAAGTGATGAAACTGAGTTGCATTGACTTCAATGACGATTTGTCTCATTTATTTATTCTTCTTAAAGTGATGAGACTGAATTGCATTGACTTCAATGACAATTTGTCTCGTTTCTTTATTTATTTTAAAGTGATGAGACTGAGTTGCATTGACTTCAATGAAGATTGGTCTTGTTTTTTTTCTCCAACATACAGTATAGTGAGTTTCAATATTTCGAAATTTCAATATTTCGAAATTTCAATATTTTCAATACCAGTATTTCGAAATTTAAATATTTTCAATATTTCGATATTTTCAATATTTCGATATTTTCAATATTTCAATATATTGAAGTTTGATATCCATTTCAATATTCAATATATTGACCACTTTCGATATGAGTCATTCATAAGCAAAGTGAATAAAGTCACATAAAAGTGATTTCGAGATATCGAGAGGTATAGTTGACGCGCTGTACTTTCCGATCCAAATCAAATTTTTGTCTAGAATTTGTTTCTAAATTATTATTACACTTCAACTTAAATTTGATGGTCATTTTAGTGATTATATTTTCACTAGTAATTAAATGGTGAGCATGCAAACTTGAAATTGTGGACTTAATTCATCTTGCCACGAAATTAAATTGTATTTTTGCGTAGAGTCAAAGTGAATGAAGTCCACTTTCTATTATAAAATTGCGATTATTTGTTTAAATAATTAATAATTAAGGATAATAATAATTAACATAATGATTTTTAATAAATTACTACAGTATAAATGAGTTAATCCGGGTTAATATACTTTCTGTTTGAATTTTTCTCCCTTGTGTAATACACGTAGCTTTGGTATGCAAGAAATTATTTAATTGTGATCGATTATGCTGATGTAATGTAATTTATATGTTTACTACGTGAATCCATGACTGTTAAAATGAATTGTGATCAAAAGCAAATACTATATACCCGATTAAATTTGTAGAAATTTAGTTCATTACAAGCGCTATTCATTTGACCGTTACAAGTGACGTCATACCCATGCTATAGCGAATGGAGATGGACGTAATCCACTTTGCCAAACGATATATTTCTAAATTCTTTCACAAGCAAACATGTATAAGCACCATTTTAGAGTCAAAAAATAAAGTTATTACAAAACGCTTTATTGCATTAGAAAAATATGCAAATGTTACATTTTAATAAATGTCTAACTCATTTTGTTTGAAAATGTGACTTTATTCACTTTGCTTATGAACGACTCATACAGTGAGGCCTCGACATACGAATTTAATTCGTTCCAAAACTTTGCTCTTATCTAAAAGTGCTCGTATCTAAAAGCAGTTTTCTCCATTGAAAAGCATTGAAATGCCATTAATCCGTTCCAGCTCCCCAAAATATCACCCCATTTTTTTTTAAAAGTGTTTTTCAATAATGAAAATATATTTACAAAATCAAACATTTATTTAGAAATACAATATTCTTTCTAAATGTTTTATGAAAACAATAAAAGGAAATTTAAAGTGCTAAGAGCTTGCATGGGAAAGTTGTTTTCCTGTAAATATTTTTTAACGGAAGGGCCAAACACCAGGTTCATCCACTCAACAAACAATTTCCTTGTAACCCACGCTTTCGGATTTGCCCTCCACATAACTTGCAGTTTTTCTTTTACAATTTTATGTTTCTTAAAGGCTCTGGGATTTTCTGAATGGTAAATTAGCAAAGGTTTGATTTTGCAGTCACCACTCGCATTGGCACAAAGTGCTAGAGTTAATCTATCCTTCATGGGTTTGTGACCTGGCATTGTCTTCTCCTCTGCTGTTATGTAAGTCCTATTTGGCAACAACATGCTATCATTTGAAAATAAATGATAATATGTTGTAAATTAATAAAAAGTTAAAACACATACCCAATTTGCTTTTAAAATGAGAAAAAACGAGAGAAAACGATGAGAAAATGCTTTAAACACGAGGAAACTAGCACACAAACTGACGTTTACTAGGGTCGTCTGCTGCGCTCGTATCTAAAAAATGTCTCGTAGTTCAGAGCAAAAAATTGCTCACTTGGCAGCTCGTGTCTTAAAAATCTCGTATGTTGGGTCGCTCGTATGGCGAGGCCTCACTGTATTTCGAAAGCGATATATTGAAATTTCGCCCAGCCCTACTAAACATTAAAGACGTATTGCCATATTTTTATAGTGATACAATACGATAACGATACATCGACGAGGTTCTTTTTTTGGCTAGGTTCTATCCAAACACCCAATGTCAGACGCTAGGCAAGCCATTTTCCAACTCTAGACTGAGCGCTAGGAAAATGTTGGGATTTATTTCGGAGCGCTGAAGTGAGCGGACTGCAAGTAGGTCATCCATAGACCCCATGCAATCCTCCGCTATATCTAAGGTCTCGTGTATTATTTTATCATTAATAGACATCGGATCACCGATTTTGTTTAATTACTGTAAAATATGCTGTTCAGGAACTTTTTATTATTAAGTTAATATTTAGAAAGCTGATTTAATTGATTTTCAGCATCCTTATCAACATTTTATGCAGTAATTGTTTAAGTACGATAAGTCTATCCCTTTTGAATTCTTTTCAATCAAATATTACAGTTTTTTAGTTACCGGTAGTTATTATTTTGAAAAACAGGTGTAATCAACGTTTGAAATTGATTTCATTATTATTTAGAGCTTTATTATGGCCCCAAAGAGAAAATGTGTTTTCAACCAGATTTTAGAAGGAGAATTTCCATTTATTAAAAAAGGAAGAACCGACAGTGACGTTAAATGCAGTAAATGTTCATCTGAATTTAATATTGCAAACGGTGGAAGATCATCAATTACACAGCATTTACAGACAGCAAAGCACAAAGGAGCTATTGAAAGAGAAGTTTGTTCACCAAAGAAGCCTTCGAAATCATCTATTGCCAGCAAAGTTCTTGGTGAAAAAGCACTGAAAGAAGCAACTTGGTGCTATCATTCTGTGCAACACAATCAGTCATTCAGATCAAACGACTGCACTTCAGAATTAATCAAAACATGTTTTGACCAAAAGTATTCCTGTGCAAGGACGAAAGCAAAAGCAATAATTTGTAATGTTATTAGACCGTTTTCAGTTAATTCAGTTAAAAGTGATTTATCTAAAGTGAATTTTGTTTCAATTTCGTGTGATTACTTCAATCATGGAAGCATTAAGTTGTTCCCAATTTTAATCAGATATTTTTTGCCTCAAGATGGTGTCAAAGTTAAAGTTTTGGCTGTAAATAAATTAGAAGGAGAAGATTCAGATGTCATAACATCTTCTATCAAGCAAACACTTGAAGAATATGAAGTTGCTACAAAGTTAGTTGGTTTTTGTGCTGCCAATGATAATACTAACTGCATCTTTGGTGGTGCTAAAAGAACTGAAGAATATCCGGTCTTTTCTGAAGTGCAGAAATTGTCAGGTAGTAAAATTATTGACATTAACAGTGCTGCTCACATAGCAAACAATTGTATTAACCTTGGTGTTGACTGTTTTCCAATTGATATTGAAGTGATAATAGTAAAAATTTATTCATATTTTTATAACTACACTATCAGAGTTGAAAATCTTAAAGAATTTTGTGATGATGTGAATACTCAGTATCAGAATTTACTTGCTTATAACAAGACAAAGTGGATGACTTTGCTTCCAGCTCTGGAGAAAGTTATCAAGTTATTCGCATCTTTAAAAACGTTTTTCCGGGAACAAGAGAACTGTCCAACAATACTAAGAAATTTTTTTAGTGATTATTTAGCTGAAGCTTGGCTGTTTTTTATTCAGAGTCAAGCTTGTACGTTTCAGCAGTCAATTTTAAAAATTGAATCTCAGAATATATCAATGTGTGAAGCGGCTATGCACTTGAGAGACTTGAAATTAAAGTTGATTGAGAGAAAAAATGAAGTGTTTTTGCCATTGAAAGTTAAGAAAATGTTAAGTGATGCTGAAAAAAGTCATTTCATTGATACAAGCGCTTTTAAGTACGGAACTTACAATTTTTATGAGACCTGCATTGCTTATTTGAATAATTGGACCCAGTTTTATGAGGAAGTTGAAATATTTGAATGGGTTCTGCTAAGAGAAGTTCCTCAGTGGGCAAACGTTGAAAAAAGTGTTTTGTTTATTGTAAATTACTGTAATTTAGATATCGATGATGGTCAACTATTTGATGAGGTTTTAAGTGTTAAAAGCTATGTCACCACAGATAAAATTGAGAATTGGAGACAAACTAGTGAGCCATGTCAAAGCAGATGGGTTGATATTTTCAAACATTTTTCAGAGCAGGATATTTCCTTTAAAAATGTTTTAAGAGTTGTCGAATCTTGTTTGTGTCTTCCTGGGTCTAATGCTTCAACTGATAAGGTATTTGCGTTAGTGAACAATATGTGGACCAATGAAAAAACCAGATTAAATGTTGAAACATTGGAAGCGTGTATTTATATCAAATGCAACTTTGACATGACTTGCGTTCAATTTTATGATTTTTTAAAGAATCAACCTGAATTATTGAAAAAAGTACAATCATTTGAAAAGTATAAAAAGTCAAGTGTTACAAATTAAGTCAAATGTTGATACTGTAAGAAAATTTGGAACGATATATTAAATTGCTAATATTTTCTTCCGAGTAAATGTTTTAAATATTTTCATGTATAATATTATTTTTAGTACCAGTGCATGCCCTGATGTCAATTACATAAGAAGATCTGCTACTTCATTTTTTACCAACAAAGAAATGACTTTAATTGCATTCACCCAAATATATATTTGTCTCATTTCTTTATTTAAGTGATAAGACTGAGTTATATGGATTTGTTAATTTTTGTAGTTGATAATGTTTTTTGCACTTTAGTTTACTTATTCTTCGGTTTTCTTACACTTTAAATCTTAATATCAAAATATTGAGTCAACTTCTTTAAATGTCGTCCAGCCCTAGTGAATACCCGAAGACAATATTCTCAGTACCGGTAATTTTAAGAAAGGAATATGGTGATCAAGTTTTTAAGGTGATATCAATTTTAAAATATAATTAAAAAGAACAAAAAATTTCATAAGAAAATGAAGGAAAAAACTTCAGAATATGAAAACATTTTTTTTTGTTACTTTTTCATGAAAATTTATTAGGTAGTTTGATCATATTTGTTAAATGCCTTAAATATTTATAGAAAAAGTCAAAAATAATATTGAATGTTATTTTTTCCTTTGTAAATAAATTTGTAATGTTTGTCTGTTTCTTTATGAAGAATAACAATGAGATAAAAATGAAACAAATGTTTTTGAAGTTTAAAAAATGTTTTTAAAACTGTGGGCTCTGGACACTAAATATTAAGTTAATTTTAAGTCGATCAAGATTTCAAAAGATCTTAAGATCGAAAGACCTTAAATCCTCAAAACTGCCAAAAACAGGAATGTTTAGTGGCTATTTAGTAAGAAATGTTAGTGGTCATAATTAAGGAACAAAAAGTATAAGAGACTGTTGAAACAAATGACTCAATGTAATAAAAGTTAATTATATTAAAAGCACAATTAAATACAATAGTTTGTTGAAAATATTTCATACTCAGTTGCCATACGCAAATTTTAAAACAAATTTTAAGTACGCAACATTTAAACATATTTAAAGGACATTAATTTAAGCATACTCCTGAATAATAGATTGTCTTTTTAAATGGCCTCTGACTATTTGGCTCGTGCTATTCCAGTTATCAGGAAATTCTATTTCTTCATTACTGTCACTTTCACTGTTATCATCACTGTCACTTTCCACCTCTAAAGAATGCTTGTGTAATATTCTATATTAAATTTTAATTGCAGTTTTATTAGTATAGCCATAAACACATTTTCTAATTTTTAACACTTTTGTTCTATGATAATAGAGAAACTGGGAACATGCCACTTCAACTGAAGTGAGTTGTCCCACTTGTTTAATGAATGTAACAAAAGTGTTCTAATTCATAAATAGTAGAAAGATAACTAGTATATTACCTGATATTATGAAGTACTGCACAAGCAATAATAACCATTTGCACTGTAGTGATTTTTAACCTCATGAGTTTCAAACAAGGATAAAGCTTTTTCCAAACTTTATTTACTTTTTTGCTAACTGCTCGTGTTTGAACATGAACTCGGTTGTATCTTTTTTCAGCTTCAGTTTGTGGGTCCTTCAATGGCGTCATCAAATACGGTAAACATGGGTACTCCTGATCGCCCACAAGATAACCTGTAATCAATGAACTTGGCATTTGTAAACTAACACTAAATCCATACATTATGTTTTAAGCAAATACCTGGCAAAATATTTTCTTGTAATCTTGCATTTAAAACTGAATTTTGAAATATCTTACTATCAGGTGCACTACCATACCAGTAAGCAACAACACTTGTTATTTCCATATTAGGTCCAGAAACTAATTGCACATTGATTGAATATGTTCCCTTTCTATTTCTAAAAACACATAAAAGCTTTATTAAGGTTATAACAACTTAGAAATTGACTTTACAACTTACTTGTACAATTCAGGAATTTGCCCAAAATTGGTGTTTTCAATATGGATATGTGTACAATCAATGGCTCCTACACATCCTCTTAAACCAGGTAGATTATCAACTGAACCTAACTCAAAGAATTTGCTCCTGAAAGTTTGTACCTCATCATTTACAGGAAACTTGATAAATTGTCTTCTTAACATTGCCAAAGCCGGTGACACTCTCTTCAATATATTGACACTTGATGATTTACTAACACGAAACATATCACTGATTACCATGTGAAAAGAACCATAACAGTAGAATCTTATGGCAACCAGTAATTGTATGATTGGAGGTACTGCAGGTCCTCTTGCATTAGCAAATGTCTTCTCATTTATTAAATTTAACACATATTTTACAGTGTCTTTACTCATCCTGAATCTTTTTTCAAACTCTTTATTATTTAACATCTCCATAGGGTTCACTGGATCTTTAAATGTATAAGATAAACACATTTTTTCATATCTTTCACACCTCTCTAACAATTCCAGCATGTGGGCTGCCATGTTGTATTCAGTATGGAAGGTCAAATACTTTGCGCGCGATTTCGACTAAACTTGTAAACTATCCATCTGAATAACGATACAGAAATCGTTCAGACATCAGCAAAACTTTACACTGACATTTATAGTAAACGGTAATAAAAATGTCTGTAATTTCATGCATAAAATCGCCGGGTGAACCGAGAGCCGACGAATATTCTCTAGTGGATTCTGTTCTAAATGGTGAGATGGATTTTGATGCTAAGGATAAGTACGGACATCCTGTCTTATTTGTTGCCACAAAACACGGCTGGATTGATAAAATAAAACAACTATTAGACAAAGGTAACTGTCGCTAAGTATATCACAATACAGTATATTACGTTAAAATTGTCACTTTAAATTGTCAGACAGAAATCAGCTGAACTATACTTTGCATTTCCCGCAGCGATTTACCTTGACAGCGGCTTATGTTGCCATCGTTTACTCACAGTTTGATGTCTTTCAGCTGTTAGTCGACTTGGGAACCAATTTGAACCTCAACCACCCTCCAATTCTTCATATCGCTTACATTAATCCTGATAAAAGATTCTTCTACTTGACGGTGAAGTCTGGAGTCGATTTGCACAAGAGAGACATATTTTACAATCATTCCTCAGTGATTGGTTTTGTGGCGCACAAAATGGATTTTGAAACTCTGGAATTTCTTCTGGACAACACGACGAATATTATGGATCGTGATGTAGATGGAATAACCTTGTTTCATAAATTTATTAAACATCCGGACATCTTGAACGTTTTGCTGAAGAGAATTTCAGGTATTTGACTTGGTTTTTTTTTTTGTTTTTTTGCTGTTTTATAGCTCTAATTGGTTGAATCTTTAGATATACAAATCTTAAGATCAATTCCGTTTGAATCTGAACTGTGTGAACAAGAAACAAGGAGTGAAATTGATTGGCTTACAACAAAGGCAAACATTTTCACATATGCTGTAGCCCATGGATCACTTGAGTAAGCACATTTGGTTCCTTTAACTCTTCTCCTGATAACATATTTACATAAGGCAAAGGTAGAAGATATTTGATAAACTACTCGTATTGTTTAATTAATTAGATTTTAGTAATAGACTATAAAATATAAAAAATTGGACAAAAAACAATTTAGTTATTGATTATCAAAGTTGTGAATGAGTAACAGACTAATGTTGTCCAGAGAAGGGTTAAAAATTAAATTTGGTTTTGGTGAAGCTTTGTTGATATTTAAATATTGTTATAGTTCAGTCAAATTCCTATGGCCTCTGATTACGACAGACGATATAACAAGAGTGTGTGATAAAGAAAATGCTAGGACTCCAATCTGTCTTCTTCATGCTGCTATATTCTACAGGTATATATTGATTGTCTTATTTAGTTATAATTTTTAAGTGTGTTTTTTATTTCACGAAAGAAAATTTCCCGTCGAAATAGTACAATTTTTACTGAAAAATGGCTGTGATGTTGGTAAATGTAACATCTCATTTGACAACATTTTTCGAGATCGATACCAACGAAGCATTTTGGATTCGGGTAATAACATACTAAATAGAGCATCAACTCCTGGTGAATATTTCTACTGCGTCAAATACAACCATGACAAACAACTCGACTCGATGTTGTGCTGTGCAGTCGCGAAACATTTGCCTGAAGTTGTGTCAGTGATGATTGAATGTGGGGCTGAAGTGAACCCATCATCTGATGCAATGACTCATCCTTTGGTCGTCGCTGTTTTCTTGAAGAATGTCAGCATGTGTAAGTTGCTGCTGTTGAACGGGGCTAATCCCAATCATCTGGTTAAAGTGGGCAATGAGCTGAGACCTGTCGTACTGGAAGCCTCGGTTTCAAAACTAACAGGTTGTATTTTAGAGCTGCTGAAAGCTGGTGGAGACTTGAACTTGTTAAACGAGTCGTTTTGGAATGAAATGAGATCCAAAAATTATTCAAAATTTAAGTGTCTCAAGGTTTTACGAAGCTTATTAAATGGTGAAACGAGTGATCTTCGTCAAGAGATGCCAAAAAACTTAATGAAAGAGCCGGTGCGTTTCAAATATTCTTCAATGGTTGTTGATAACTGCACTTTTGTAGTTGGAGACAATAACATTTTTAGTAAGTTGTGTATTTCAGGTGATTTTATTAATTGGAATGTTTATTTTTACTGTTCCAATAAAGAAACGAGACAAAAGCTTCTCAGTTCTACTGCCGATTTGTCTCGTTTCTTTCTTGTCAAATTATTCCAATTTAGAAATCACCTTCTTTATCAAATACTAAAAATGATTCAATTAAATTTTGCTTTATTAACAGTGGAATGCCTTGGGTTTACTTCGCTCCAACATCTGTGCAGATGTTCCATAAGAAAACAAATTATAAAAGTGAACAAGACAAATTTAAGTAAGTATATAAGTACTTTGAAGATATCCAAACAAATACACTTTTTCCTCATGTATGAGTCATACTTTTAATATTTGCAATGAGTTATGATAACTTAAATAAAAAAAACTACACTTTGGATCATACAAGGACTGGGAACATTTGGATCAAATCAAAGGAACGTTTTAAATTGTAAAATTGAATGTAAATAAAATTATGTCCAAATTGTATGTAATCAGTGGGCAATATACTCAATTACACGACGATTTTAAATTATTAACATACCAATTGTAATTTAATATCGTTTATTTGTAGCATTAAGAAACGAAACAATTCTTCGTTGAGATCGATGTAATATACAGTAGTAACATTTTTTTGATAATACAGAAACGAATGACTGTCTCATTTCTTCTACTTTCGTAAAGTAAACTGTATTACATTAGTTTCAATAACGATTTGTCTCATTTTATTAATTTTCTTAAAGTAACGAGACTGAATTACACTGGCTTCATAAGTTCCCCCAAAAAACCTTGCTTTACATTACCCTACATGGTTTCTATTAGTACTTTTAGTTCTAAAGTTGTGTCAATTACAGGCTTAAATTAGGAATCTGAGCTCTTTTTCATGATATCATTAGGCAAAAAATGGTAATTGGCTATCGACATCCTTAAAGGAACCAAAATAGTCAATTTTCATATGGTTTAAAACTTTTATTAGACAATTTATTAAGCTCATAGAAATTAAATGAAAACGACTTTAGTCTTCACAGCCTCTCCTCACAAATTTCTTCAAAGGATATTTACGTTTTGTCCTGCAAAGAAAATTAAATTTAGATCATCCAACTAGCATGAACATTTTTAAAAAGATCTTACTTTTTCTGTTTAATTCTGGATTCAATAATGTTTCTTCTCTGAAAACTCTTAAATCGATCGTGGAGTACATTTCCATCAGTCTGAAACACAAAAAACAATATTAGATTTTACTTTTCATTGGTTGTCTCCTCCTCGGACTAAATCTATTTACCTTCATTGTTCTAAGACTTCCACTTAGTTCGTGACTGAGTAGTAACTCAATATCTGGCTCTTCGTACTTATATTTGCTTAATTTAGCTGGCTGCACCGCTTTCTCTAAATTAGCAATCTTTTTCTTCATCTGCTTAGCTTGACTGTCGTACTTTTCCTTCATTATTTCATTAGTTAAGCTCTTAATTCTAAAAACTTCGTTTGATTTGATCTTTTCCTTCTTTTCCATCGCTGCTGCTTGAGCTGCCAATCTCAATCGCCTCTCCCTCTTTTTCTTATTCATTGGCTTCCTGTTCTCAGCGAGTACAGGAGGATTCAAAGAAATTGGTGCGGTGCAGTCGATCTCTTCCTCACTCTCATCTACTTCTTCTTCACCCACCATTATTCCTTGAGACATCTCGTTAAGCCAACTTTCCTAAAATCAACACGTAACATCAGCTTAGCTTTGATTTTTTTAAAAAAAGCAGCAAATTAGGGGTTACTTGTGTGGGCGCATCTTTGATTGAAGGGAATTTATTATCCAAAGCTCTGATAAGTTTTTGTTCCTTTTTGTGCTTTGTAATTTCAACATTTAGAGCTTCAGCTAGAAGCTTCTGGTGATCTTCATATGATGGATTATACGAAGCCCCTGACTTAACTACTTCAACAGCTGGTAATGCTGATGGTTTTATGTAAAACTTTTCTGGAGGCTAAAAGAATCAAACAACAGATTAATTAACAATCGGTGAAACTATAATGTAGAGTTTTACTCACTTTTCTGCCTTTTTTCTTGAGTTGTGTTTTGTAATAATCTTCTATATCTCGATCCATAAGTCCATTTGAAATGGATGAACCTAATTAATGTTTAAAAGATAGTTAATTGATCTTTATAAACTCTAGAACTGTAAAAACTATGTAATACTTGGTTGATCCCAGATGTCATACGGTTCCTCGGACTGTTTCTCTTCCCCTTTTTTCGTTACTGTGTTGTTTTCTTCTTTCTCGTTTTTCTGACGCTTAGACTTCACCTTTCTGATAAATTAATTAGCATTTATTGTTTTCATTAGTTAGGATTAATTACTGTTTTGTGGGTTTGATTGGTGGGGCAACTTTGCTGGTCGATTCCAAGATAGCGTGACATCGAAGTGGCTTGTTTTGCCATTCTGATCGACTACCTATATTTGGTATGTTGCTTAAAATGATTGAGTACTGAGTTTTCCATTAAAATATATTGATATTTACGTTTCTTGGGTTGAACTTCGGCTTTCTTTTCAACGAAAAACAACTCGCTATTCGCTTTCTTTGATGCCTTTCTGTCTCAATCGTAAAAAGCTTTATTAACACGCATAATATGAATCGTACTAATTTACAACTTACCCTAATATTTCATCCTTTATTTCTTGCTGTAAATAACTCTTGACGTCTTCAACATTGGCAAATTTTTTCCAATACTTTTTTCTATTTTTACTTATTCCAACACGCTTTGAACTGTTAACAGGAGCCATTTTGTTTATCCACGTGTTTACGAATTAGTTCCCAACCACTAGAGCAGCGTTTCCCAAACTGGGTGCCACGGCACCTTGGGGTTCCGCGAGC
>JAAFCF010003059.1:3001613-3035573 GCA_013389785.1 Helicorthomorpha holstii
TAGATATAAGATTGTGGACGATGATATAGACATAAAAACTATTGGCCAGGATGAAGATTTCTACGTTGAGATGGGTGACGAAGCACCAGAAGTTATCGGAGTTGTTGATGATCGACCTGAGGATGTGAGACGTCTGGAAGAGTTGAAGGCTGGCAAGTGGAAAACCGTCGGCGAAGACAATTCAAAGTTGCAGGAACTTGTTTCTGACAAGTGGAAAGTCGGTGCCCAGTCAAGTAAGAACCAACGTCACGATTCAGATTCCGACATGTCTCCTGAAAGGCGAAGACGCTCATCATCAAATTCTGGTTCGGATCAGTCTCCTTCACGACGAAGAAACGATTCCGACTCAGATATGTCGCCACCGAGACCGTCTAATGCAAACTCTGACTCTGACCAGTCTCCACCTCGACGAAGTAACGGTGCTGACAGTGATTTGTCTCCTCCAAGAGGAAACTCACCACCACGAAAGATGCAGAAGACTTTAGATGGTCGGAAAGCAGGTCTGCAAAACGCAAAAGCTCTGAAAGAAGAAATCGAGGCACTGAAGGAGCGTGAGAGAAGGCATTTTGATAAGGTAATTGAAACATTTTGATAAATTGAGTAAAATTATTAATGAATTTTAATTTTTGCAGATGGATAGTGCAATATCTGGAAAAAATGCTAAGACGATTGTACGAGACCGAGCAACTGGACGGCGTAGAAATCTGGAAGAAGAAGAAAGACAAAAAGAAATTCAGAAAGAGGCGCAAGCTAAGCGAGAAGCAAAATACAAAGAATGGGGAAAAGGGTATTTATAATTATATATTCTAAGCTTTACTGAATTTGTCTATAAATTTGGATGTTTTCGTTTAGTCTGAAGCAGCTAGAAATGCAGAAAACAAAGTTGGACGAAGATATCCACGAAATCAGCAAACCTTTAGCCAGGTACGAAGGTGACAATGACTTGGATAAACATTTGAAAGAACAAGAAAGAGATGGAGATCCCATGCTGGCTTATATTCAGAAAAAGAAGAAATCTCAAAATCCCATGAAAGGTAATAGCTTTATTTTATTTTTTAGACAAAGCATAACGAACTAATTATTGATGTCGATATTATATGGATTTCAGATCGACCTAAATACAACGGTCCAGCTGCTCCACCTCCAAATCGCTTCGATATTTTACCAGGTTACAGATGGGACGGAGTCGATCGGTCAAACGGATTTGAGAAGGCTCGTTATACTAGACAGAGCAACAAAATAGCAGTGCAGGATGAAGCTTACAAGTGGAGTGTCGAGGATATGTGAAATCGGAACTTATGGTAATTAAAGTGGATACATTTTATTTACTAATTTAACCAAATTATACATGTAACGATCACCCCTCTTGCACCCTCTGCGAATAGTTACACATTTGTAATTACTGTATAAGATCAATTAAAACCAAACTTCTAGGTCACTTTTAAGCTGTTTAATTAAACTTCAATTTGTTATATTCAGATACGATTTAGTTCTGATGAAATAAGGGAATGCTGGGGTGGCCAGACGATCATTTGCGTCATTCGCGTATCGGGTCCAGTATTGCCGGAACTTTTCAACTGTGGAATCCGAAAGATCATGCTTGAATCAATGAAGTATTTCCGATCAATTTGTGTAGGATTTCTAACACCTTCCATGTTACTTGACAGTATTCTGCGCCATCTATTTAACATTTTTATCATTTAAAATAATTATTATAGAAAAATAAATATTTATTTATACTCCAGAGTTTAGAATATCTCAATTCAAGGAGAACAGAATTACAACTACTGATAAAAGTCTTGTGACTTGGTGAAGGGTCATTCTGGCGATCAACATCCTCACCATTCTTCTTAGATATTGCTTTATTATTCAAGGTTTGTTTACATTCCTTTCATATTAGGTGTTGTCAAGTGGATCCATCGAGTAACCACCTTTAGGACCAGAATAACCAAATTTATAAAAGGAAAAGCGTGGCGATTCCGTAAAGTTGTTTTTGTCATCTGTTGTGACTGCTGCTGTGATTCTGTAAGTTTTGTTTCTGTTGTTAATATGAAAACCATCTTATCTGAACATAATTACTCGATAAACTGAGTTTTTGATGGTAAAATTAGCTACATTGAACCGTCATTGCCCACATTAAAAGTATTATTTGATAATTTTACGATGCTTTAAAGAATCTATATGCATCCATTTTTAATGTGCATTAAAAAATTCACTACTGTACATTAAAATACAAATTAAATATATCGAGATGTTTTTTAACTGGGCTTTGCAACTTTACTTTTCATCTATAAAGTAATGAGACTAAATTGCATCGGTTTAAATACTGTACTGAATACATTTGTCGCGTTTTTTTGTTCTTAAAGTGATGAGACTGAGCATTCCAACCAAGGGTTATTACGCCACCTAGCGGACTTGAATCAACATGATGTAATAAATAATAAGAGCAGACACGCTTGGGATTACAAAACAGTAAATATTTCTGGTGTGTTTAGTCATAGGTGGATTCACTTTTCTTCTAAATATACAGGCAAGTATATAAGATAGTTTTTGTTAAGTAAATCTAGTCTTACTTCTAAATACATCTAGATTATATTAGATCGTTGAAATTGGATAGTTCATACTGCTTTTAAAGAATGAGTTCCAGTGACAGTGAAGTGGATATGAGCATGGAAAGTGATGACAACTTTTCAGTGAAACTCAAGTATCACCAGAGTTCTCATTCAGGTCAATCGCACTCAGCTCACGAGGATAAGAGGTCTCACCATAATGATCTAGAGCGAAAACGAAGGGACCACATCAAGAGGCAGTTTCAGATGTTAAGTGATGAGGTTCCAGACCTGAGAGATCAAAACGCTTCTCGCTCTAAAATCCTCATAACTGCAGCAGAATACATCAAAGCTACTAAGATCAAAATTGCTGAGGATGTAAAGGACATTGAAAATTTACGAAAGGAAAATGAACAGTTGGCCAGAGAAATTGAATTGTGTACATCAAAAAGATCATCGCATAACAAGAAAAAATCAAATTGAGACATCGAGTTATGGATCAGTTATTGAACTTTTGAAAATGATGCCGACAATAATAATTATTGTTATGAGAATCATCTTGGGTAACCAATAAAATAAACCTTGGACAATTCACTGAATTTTTCTTTTATTTTTCAGACGGTAGCAAATGATCGACTTCAAAATGAGATTTTAAGGTTAAGGCTTTTGGGTTTATATTTTTAATAGTCTCATTATTTAGGACGTTTTGTACAGTGAATTCAAAATCATTTGAGGCCTAGTTGATATTATAAAGGCAGAAATAAGTATTTTATATCCTTGTTAAAGAAATATAAGCAACTTTTACTGGTAAAAAAAGGATCATTGGAATTAAAAATATTAAAATTGTATTTTTTTTTTAACAATTTAACTATGAAGTAAATTTTCTGTCAAGTAAAAGTAAATTTCAAGATAAACTTCTTAAAATATTTTGTTGATAATCTTGTATACTGTATTTACTAAATAAAAGTTTTGTTTATAATTAATATTAGAAAATACACTAAAAGTGTATTATATCACAGCCTACTTGACAGAAATTGCCAACTTTATATGTTGTTAAAAAAAATTATTCAACCTATTCAAACTGATCTTGGACAAATGAGAAACTTCAGGAACGATTTGAAATCGTAAGAATTATCAAATTTGCTTTAACCCTTCTCCTGACAACATATTTACATAAGACAAACGTACAAGATGAGTCTGTTGGATTCCAATTCGGATAAATAGGTAAATGTGATAACACAATTAAATAGTTACCGTACAACTGTTTATCTTCCATATTTCATAGACAGTTGTTTCTTAGAAACTTTAAAACAAATTTTAAGTAATTAAAATCATATTCACATAAATCATTTGGATCATTCACATAAATCATTTGGATCATTCTCATTAAAATTGTAACTAACAACAAAGACTTAGTTGACTAATAATTTATGATTTGTCTCTCATAACAACCTGAAAATTTATTTTATCATTAATGGAGACAAATGTATTTTGTTATTTTTTAAGATTGTTTTTATAAAATTTTAATTTTTTTTTTAAAAGAAAAGAAATTTAAAAAAATAACAGAAAAAATTGAATAGATTTTATTGGCTAAGTTGACAAATCAGTGCTTCTTTGTCTCACATAAATTATAGTAAAACTTATTTAATAAATGTTTTAAAAAACATTAAAACATTTTTTAATATTTAAACATTAATACAACTCATTTTATTGTAGACAGAAATAATTTGTATAGGTTTACCTTTCATTTAATTGACATCTTTGCAGTATAATTTTGTTGAAATTAAATGTCATCAAATGTCAGTGTTACTTCACTTTCGAAAATAATTTTCTTACTACGAAAATAGGTCCTAGTGAGCTCACAACACTATTTAATGTAATTGTAAAAAAATTATTGAATAGCAAAGTTGTCAAAAAGTTCAACAGACTCGTGTTGTCCTGAGAAAGGTTAATGATAATTTTAAAATTTGTTTATTTGATAAAATATTACATAAAGAAAAAATTGTACATTAAAATTGATTTATAAAAATGTTAAAAATTCTTAATATTAAGACACATAATTAAGAAACATTTTTTTTGTCCATTTCTTGTTTAACGATTGCAATGCTATCACCAGTGTTATTTACTAATTTAATGACCACATCCACTACGTCCTTATAAGCGTAGCTATTGACGTTTTTGGCCAATAGATAAAGCAGGAACCAATCACCATACTCCAAACTGACAGCAATTTTAATAACATCACTTGATTTCACATTAACCGCCATGATTTTTAACAGGTGATAACGACTAATGGGTGAAAACACAGTAACCATCCGATAAGCCACAGCCAACCCAGAAATCATTGCCAAGAAAATAAACCAAAACCACAAACCAATATAAATCTTCTCATTCACTGTATTGAAAGACAAAACACACAACGTGTCATGTCTTTGAGGAACTCCATTGGAACTAAAAGTATGAAAAGTACATTGGGTAACACGTGGGAAAACAGCGACCATTGGATCTGTACGGTTTAGCTGGTTCATGAACGTAAACTTCATAACTTCTACACCATAATCCATAAACGTCCCACCCAGGAATTTATTCGTTATAAACATTTGTCCTGTGGCATTAATAAAATTGAGGATCTCACAAAAAATGTACCTATAGGCGTAGATATTGTGTGTATGAAGTGAAAATTTAAAGTAAGCTGTAAGGGCCTTTATTCGTTTCTTTTTGACCTCTTCTTCCACCAATGGCCCATCTAAGTCCACGGCCAAAGCCTTTAAACGACCCCCTTCCCAGCATTTCCATAAATAATGTGGAAAATAAAACATGAGAGTCTGGAAAAACAGCATGATGAACACCCATTGGTAATTTTGGACATGATTTGTCTCACTGTTGTGGTTGTCAATGCAAGGATAAATGGTTTCTGGTGGTTCCTTGTTATGGCAGGCTTTTGGGATTGTGATTGTACCTGATACCCAGCAGTACTGGTCGATTAGTGTCTCTCGGATGTTGGAGACTTTGATGCAATCGATGGGGTCACCAATGTACTGGTTACTGGTCACTAATATGCTTATTGCAAGTAGGGCAATTGCAGTGAAGTTGTGCAAACGAAAAACGCAGTTTTTGGCGTTTACTTTCTTGATTTTGGTTATGGTTCCTTTTAAAGCGTTTAGTGCCTCAAACATTTTTAATTTTAGATTGTAAACTGGTGACTACTTTGTTTATTGAACTTGTTTAAATGAGTTTAATCATGTTTATGCTGATAGTTCCTTGAATGAAGGATGAAAAGAAAAGGAAATTAAACATCCTGCAAATTTGTTAAACATAATACAGAACAGGAAATTCAAGTACGTATGATTTTAAGATGGTTAACACTGATTAATTATATTGTTTTTACAATTTAAGATTTAAAATAGACAATTTCTAAAACTAAACTGATAATAATTTTAAATAAACAAAATTTAAACATGTACTGTATTAACAAGATTAAATACATTGATAATTAATTTATTTGGGTAGCTAAATCTTGTTCATCTTATTTGAAATTCAACCAATGAATTTTAAAAGTTTAAATCGATATTTTAAGGCTTTTTTAAGGGGTTTTCAGGATTATTTTGAGTGCCGTTGTAAAAGTTGGTAACTCTGTTGATAGCTGGCAACACTGTCGATGCCGCTAAGTTTAAATTTGAAAACAAAATAAAAACAGAAAATCAAACTCGTATTACGGTAAATAAAAGATCTTTATTTAGAAATATAAGTTCATTTTATGCTAATAACTTGAAATTAAATAAAAAACAATTTAAACATTAATATTGTAAAATGTGGCAACACTGTCTTAGCAGTTGATTTTAAATCTGTGTTTTCATGTTGTGTTCTTTTTCTCTCTATTTTTACACATTTAAAAAATACCGTGTATTTTAGTGTTGTTATGGATTGAGAATAAGGCAATAAGCATCTGTGATACAATAATCGACAGCATAAAGGTAAGAATAGCGATGTATTGATGGATTTAAGTAAAAATATTCACACATTTTATGGTCTTGCATTGTTACAATGCACTGCTCGTGTTGATCAACTGTAAAATAAAACTGAGCAGCTTAATCGCTGAGCAGATTTGTTTGGATAAAATGAACTAAATATCTGTTAATTCCTGTGATTTTATGATTTCTAGAACTTGGTAGTCGTTGTTTTTTTTTTATAAAATTTTTAACTGGTATTTCATTTTCAGGACTAAACTAGAAACGACTCAAGAATTTGAAACCAATGATTGGATCCAAAATACCTGAACGATTAAATTACCTGATACCAAAAAGTAACTAAATTACACGGATTTTGTAGACATTTCTTAAGAGTTTTCTTCATTTCAAATAATTGAGCAGCATTTAGCAAGTTAAAAGATATTTTCAGTGTCCATTTCTTCTGTTATAAGTTGAGCACCGATTATTTGACTTTCAATAATGTTTTGATAGGATTTAAATAAAAAAGCATTAATGAGTAAAAATTTGCCAAACATTTCATGTTGACTTCAGAGTTAGCGAATAGGTGTTTACAGCGGTAGAAACTGCTGTAGATTCTAAATCACTGATTAATTAGTAATAGCTAAATTAAGTAATAAAATGTACCTGATAGTTTATCTCGATTATTTTAATAAAAAGCAATTGTATTACTTTCTCTATTGCTTTCGTCCCAAAAATGATTCGATAAACAATCACATCTGAAATAGGCAAATTTGATGTCTTAGGAGCTTGACGTTTTGCTGATGTATGACTAAGAAAACAGCTAGAAAATAATGCTGAGTTTATTATTCTTAGTAAAGAAAAGATTCGTCAGGTTTATTTTCTCTTAGAAAACGACTGGTGTTTAACGTTCCAGTAAAGTTGATCTTCTAACTCTGAGATGGCACTGAAGAACCTCCGGTCAATTATAATGATATTTATTATAAACTTTAAATTATAATTTTATTTATAGTTATTACAAAATACTTTTAAACGCTTTACAATTTTTATACAATAATGATTTACAATACAAAATTTTAGTACTAAATCTAACACAATTTAAACTACTGTAAAAGTACAAAATAAGTTTTTTGGACTTCAATGGAAATTAAATAACGGCTATGCATTGTAAACAACTATTTAGTGTAAATAATGGCTATGCATTGTAAACAGCTATTTAGTTAATTAGAGTTTAATATAAAATTACAAAAACTCAACAAAATTGTTATAAAATAATTTAGCTGTTAAATACCAAAGTTGTAAAAAGTCCAACAAAATGATGTCCAGAGAAAGGTTACTCTAATCTTAAAAACTAAAATGTTATAATGGGGTTTGGGTAAATCACATCTTTAACCTTCTTATAGAGATTTAAATTTGACATATTAGTTGGATCTATTCCAGCATTGTAATCTTCATTTATTAACGAAACTAGCTCTTTTTTATTGTGTTTAACAGACAAGAATAAAGGTGAATCATATAAAGAAGAACCGGCACTTATAAAAGCATCAAAATCGATAAACATGGCAATTTCTTCTTTGCTTTTGTTTACAGCCACGTAATGTAAAGGTGTAATGCCATCATTATTAACTACATTTACATTTGCTCCATAATCAAGCAACATTTTAATTAATTGTATATTATTAGATTTAACAGCCAAATGTAAAGATGTATTGCCATTATTATTAACTGAATTAACATTTACTCCATAATTTTCAATTAAAAACTTAACCGAATCAAGGTTACTGGCTTCAACAGCCAAATGCAATGGTGTATTACCTTCAACATCTTTTGCATCTGCATCAAATTCATAGTTACGTAACATGTCAATTAACCGGATGTCATTGTTTTTAACAGCTAAATGCAATAGCGAATTGCCTTTGCTATCCAATGAGTGTTCAAACTTCTTAGTTTCAATTAAAATCTTTACTACTTTCAGATGACTATTTGCAACTGCCAAATGTAATGGTGTTTCA
Organism: Helicorthomorpha holstii; assembly: GCA_013389785.1. NCBI lineage: Eukaryota > Metazoa > Arthropoda > Diplopoda > Polydesmida > Paradoxosomatidae > Helicorthomorpha > Helicorthomorpha holstii. Next base: position 3,010,122 of record JAAFCF010003059.1, read on the forward strand.
TTAAGCACATTAAATGCATTTACATTTGCACCATAAACATTAATGAGCAATTCAACTGCTTGAACACTGTTATTTACAGCTGCTAAATGCAATACGGTATTTCCATCATTATTAATGGTATTTACATTTAATCCAAATTTATCAATTAACAACTTAATAACTTCTATGGAATTGTTTTTAGCAGCATAATGTAATGCTATATTGCCATAATTGTCAACTGCATTTATATTTGCACAATAATCCTCAATTAACAACTTAGTTACTTCTATGTTATTGTTTAGAGCAGCATAATGTAATGCTGTCTTGCCATAATTGTCAACTACATTTATATTTGCACAATAATCCTCAATTAACACCTTAATTACTTCTTTGCTATTGTTTAGAGCAGCATAATGTAATGTTGTTTTGCCATCCATGTCAACTGCGTTTACATTTGCTTCATAATCAATTAACACCTTAATTACTTCTTTGCTATTGTTTAGAGCAGCATAATGTAATACTGTTTTGCCACTAAAGTCAATTGCGTTTACATTGACTTTATAATCATTAATGAACAGCTTAATTACTTCTTTGCCATTATTTTCAGCAGCATAATGTAATGCTGTTTTACCATTATTGTCAATGGCATTTACATCTGCACCATATTCCTCAATTAACAGCTTAATTACTTCTTGGCTATTTTTTTCAGCAGCATAATGTAATGCTGTTTTGCCATTATTGTCAATTGCATATAAATTTGCACAATAATCCTCAATTAACAGCTTAATTACTTCTTGGCTATTTTTTTCAGCAGCATAATGTAATGCTGTTTTGCCATCACTGTCAACTGAATTTGTATTTGCACCATAATCCTCAATTAACAGCTTAATTATTTCTTTGTCATTGTTTTTAGCAGCATAATGTAATGCTGTTATGCCATACTGGTCAGCTGTATATGGATTTTCTACGTAATTCTCAATTATCTTTTCAGTAACTCTCACGTCATGGACTTTTTCATCCGTCTTAGTTGTCTTAAAACATGTTAGAAGAAGATCAATAAGTCTTTCATTGCCTTCATCTGAAGCAACTGAGATTGGAGTCTTTTTTTGATTAACGAAGCATTCTTGCCATAAATTAACAAATTTACCCAATTCATCAACTTCTGTTAACATTTCATTCAAAAATCTTCTGACAGTTTTAAATTTTTCTGACTGAAAGACAGTTTTAAATATTATATCTGCAATCTCAATATTGAGATTTTGTTTTAGACTTTTTTCGCTTATGAATTTGGCAACAAGATATTCTGCAAATGTCATATGAACAAATTCCGGCTGATCATCTATAATCCTCACAACAATTCCAAAAGGCTGAATTTGGTCAAAGTTAATATCTTGAAGATTTATTGGACAACTTGATGAAATTATTTCAAATTCACTATGAGTAAAGCATCGCTTCAATGCTTCAATTTCATGAACTTCAATCAAATATTGATAAGGAAATGATCGAAATTTGCTGCTGTATATTTTCATTTTTTCTTTTAAGTAAACTTGAAATTTCATCTGTATAAAATGTTCGTACAAATCAGCCATTTTGAAAACTTCATTAGCAACTTTTTCAAGGGATTTTAAAAACTTTTCTTGACACTTGTCTAGCAATGCTTCCGAAAACATCATCAAATGCAATGGATTTTCCAAAAAATTGCTTGCATCTCTAGTGGAGTCTTCAATAACTTTTAAATGTTGATTAGCAAAAATTTCCAACTCAACATCATTATTTTCAATAGCTAATCTGTTTTTCCAGAACTCAACTAAATAATCCAATTGGTCTTTTCTATTTACTGGATTAATTTCAAATGTTTGGCATTGAAAATATTTTTCTAACATTTCTTTACAATGTAGCCTTGTTGATAACCAAATCTTTTTAACATTAGTCTCAATTATTGTTTCGACTAAACTTTGTACAATTGCTGCATAGTCTGGATTAATTTCATCAAATCCATCAAACATCACCACAGCCTTACTAATATTACTTTTGAAAATTTCTTTACAAAAAGTTAAGTTTTCTGGATTACTTTTGTCTAATTGAAGACAATTGATTAAAAGCTCAACTGCTTCATCTGAGGTAAACTGACTATTTGAAGTGATTTTTTGATAAAATATTGAAGTGAATTGATTTAAATTGATCCTGACAACCCATAAATCTGGAAATCTCTGCTTAATTAACAAAGCTATATGGCTGAGTAATGTAGACTTTCCACTTCCGGGACTGCCAACAATTAAAACAATTTTTTCATTGAAAACTTTTTCAATTAACTGAGATTCAGTACATGTTTGGCTGATTATTGTTTCTTCCCAAGATAATTCCAAGCTTGAATCAAGGTTACTCTGACCAGTTTGATTTAATTGTCTTGGAATGTAAGTGCTCCAGTTATCAGTGTCAGCAATTGGTCTGCTTCCTATGCAAATTTCCTCATCTGAAATTAGCCTGGTTAAAATATTAGCATCAATTAAAACACGATTGCTTTTATTAACTAAGCTTTGTAGGAGAATCTTTTCGCCTTGGAATTCAACTTCCCTCAATAAAACCTTTCTCTGAGATTTTAATGACAAATCCGAAAAATCCAAATTACAGTCCTCAATTTCACGACACCCATTCAATTTGATAGGCACTTCACTGATAAAGATTACTTTTAAGGAAGATTTCTTTTCTAAAATGGCTGCAATGCGATTTAAACTTCTTTGCAAACTGGTGTATTTACTGGCAGGTATGTTTAAAATTAACAGCAGACACGACTGATTTAACAGCAACTTTTCTATTTCAGCAGGTTGCTTAAGATATGCATCATAATCCATGAGAATATATTGGCTCAAATGTAAACCCAGTTGGTTTAAAGATTCATGCACTTTAATTGATGATAATACAGAACTTTGAGTGGATATTCTCAGATATGAAACTCTTGGACAGTTAATGAATTGTTTTACCTCATCTCTAATTGATTTTATAAATGAAATCGCTGAATTTTTAATTCTAGTGATTAATCCTGACCAAATATTGCAATTTTCAATGTCTGATTTTTGTTTCCCTAAGGTCTCGTTATATTTTATAAACTGCTCACACTGTGGCATCACATTTTCCCTGTAAAATCTCAACAAATCGCTGGCTTGATTATTTAGCAACTCCTCACCATTTTCATACCCATAAAATGCTAACATCTGATTAACTTTGACAATCAATTCAGCTGGCCATTGTTGATCATAGTACATATCAAAAACTGATTGAATTCTTTTGTCAATCTTTTCCTTTTCATTTTTAAGAACAGTGACAATACTGTTTAGCTTCATTTCTCCATCCATGTCACTGAAGTAATAAGGTTTGCAGCCATTTGAGAATACAATTTGAATAGCATAGTGAGTAAGTTCATGGGCAATTGCCACTTTTAATTGACTTTCATCATATCTTTTAGCTGCAATAAATATTCTACCTTCTTCAAAATGACATGACTGTCTCATAAAACCTTGTGAACTTGCATCAATATTGGCTATTGAATCACTTTCAAAATCATAAATTATTTCAACAAATCCACTGCATTTAATAATTGAAAAGACAAGGCTGATTTCAGGAATTTCATTCAGTTCGCTATAGCAATTTTCAATGTCGTAGAAGCTGTTTCTAATTTGACTGCTAATAATTTTAGTGTTTGATAAGAGAAAGTGCACAGCCGAGTTGTTAATTTCAGTTAAGTTTCTTACAAGGGCATTATTAAATTTTATCTTTTCTTCATAAGTTAGTTCTAGAAGTGTTTTTCTTTCAAAATCATCTTTAAAGCGAATGTTGTGAGACAGTAACAGTGAATAAATCTCAAATTGATGATGTTTAATGGCCATCAAAGCAGCTGATCTTCCTCTTTCATTTAAATACAACGACGAATGAGTTTCTTTTGAGTCTAAAAATCGTTTAACATTTTCAATGTCACCATTCACTATGTATTCATGAAGCATCTTCGATTTTGAACTTAAAAATGTAACCTGTTTGAGGTTGGTTTTCTGCGAATCCAAGATGAAATCGATGGAAACGCCGTCTTCATTTGACAAAATGGCATTTACATTCTCAAACATAATTATCACTTTCTTCTTTTCTTCAATGCAATGTCTTAGTAACTCTCTTTCAAATGTCGTATTAAAGGAGGATTCATACGGGTGGGATGTTAACAGTTTATCAATATCAAAAGTCACAGGTAATTCAAGCTTGGATGAAGTTAAATCAACTCTGATCAGCCAATGATTATCAATTGATTTAATATTGTTGCTCACCCAATTATTTGTTGAATTACTAATTAACACAGTTGGAAATACATTGACATCCTCTGACAAAATGATGTCTTCCTTGCTAAACTGTCCCTTAATTCTATACTGTTTTCTAATGCATAGTGTATTGTCAATTTCAACAAGCAAAGATAATCTTTCACCAATTTCTACTGTCTCATTTTTTAGCAATTTAGTTAAAATTTCGGAATCAACTAGTTTTAAGCAGCAATCACTTTGACTAACTAGTTTACCTAAACTAACCAAACGTCCTTGAAATACAACTGATTTTCTAAGTAAAATTTGCCTGGATTGCTCCGTAAAGTCAATCAATGAATAACTTTGTACTGTTTTCACTACTAACATGTCTGAAGCTGTTTGGCCAATCTTTCTTAATTGTTCTTCACACTGTTGGACATTTGCATTTTCAACAAAGACTAATTTGGTCTTAGGATATCTGACAATCTGCATAAAAAGTTGTTTTATGAAACTCAGTAACTTATCTGGATTTTCATTTTTGTCAATTTCAATCACCACCCAATTGCAAATGTTAAATTTAATTGCTTGCACAACATTATCAATGTTTTTATGCAGCTGCTGATAGTTCAAAATTAAAGTAGTTTCTGAAGGAAAACTCTGATAGACACTGACTATTGTTAAAAATGTTGATGGAGTAACTACAACTAATAGCTGCTTATCAATTTCATTATATTGCAATGTAAATGGACAATTGAACTGGACATTTAAGTTTTTAATGGAGTTTGCAATGCCAAAGTAGGAATTAAGCCAGCTAATGGTGGGCTTTAAAGGTTTAAAATAGGCCATTTTATTAATGAATGACTCATAAGCTGGAACTACACAATTACTGTAGTAATCAAATAAATCTTTAGCTTGCTCTCTCAAAACAGATTTACTATTGTAATGTTTAACTAACAGTTCAGGTACTTTTGTTATTAATTCTTTGCCCCAATTATTATTCAGATCTTCATTGGAAAAAACAGAGGACCAAATGTCATCCATTTTATCATCATTTTTCCATCTTGAATGCAACTCATTTACAATCTTCAAATACTGGTCTTCGCTTTTAGCATCCGCTTTTCTATATGGATGGCAATTATTGGTGAAAACAATCTCCAAGGCTAAATGGGTCATTTCATGTGCAATGCTTTGCAGGAGTTCCCTTTCATTTTCAGTTTTTGCCCCAATGTAGATTCTACCCACTGGAGCAGAACTTAGCGTTTTATAGTCTCGATTGCGCGCACAAGTTTCACTGGTGTTGCTATCAAAAACAATGTCCAGATCATCACAGCTTTCAATAACTGAGTATAAAGTTTTAAATGATCTGATTGTCAAAAGCATTTGATAATGACTTCTAACTGTCTTCATCCAATCGTGATTGGAGTCACCGACAAGTTGTCGTGTTTTTGATGTCAAATACAGCAAAGTTGTATCTTGAAATTGTGGAAAAGATTTAGCAATTTCATTTTTCAATTGATGCCTATCTTCAGAACTTAATTCCACAATTATGTTTTTCTCATTTTCATCAAAGAATTTGAAACTTCTAGACAACAAACTGGCATATATGTCAAATTTCTTGTTATCAAGTGCTGTCCAAAGAACTGACTTATTTGCAGTGTTCAAATAAAATTCTGATTTATCTAAATTCTCAATGTAACTCAACCAATCAGAACTTCCAAGAGCAATCAATTCATGCAGCTTGTTTCTATTCATTGCAAAGCAATCTACACTGTTTTCTGTTAATTCACTTGTATGTACAATTGGCACCAATGGCAATTTTTGAGGTAAAATTGGAAGAAACCTAAAGCTTTTATCACTAAGTAAGTGGATTGTGGAACTGTCATTATAATTCAAAGGTTCAATATCTAGTTTCTTTTTATTTGGGCTACCTATCACCATCTCATATGCAACTTCATTTTCCAGACTGACAATAAGATGCAACTTGACATTGTAATTTTCGCATATAATTTTGCCTTTGATTTTAACAACTAATTCTGCACTTGATTCAATGTTGCTTTTCGATTCCCTGGCCAGTAATTCTTTTTTAACATCTAAAGCAAGTAAATCACTTAATGAACCCACTGTTATGTCCTGTCTCTCTGGAAAAATGGCACTAAGTGACTGAGCCACTGAGTCTAAAAATGAATCAGTATCATCTTTTATTTGTCCAATGCTAAAATTAAAAGGAATGCCATATTTGGACTCAACTCTCTTTACAATGGACTGATCTTTACTTGGAGCAAATGTTATTTGAAAATTAGTTGGAAAAGGGACATCAGCTTTAAGCAATAGCAAGAGGATATCTTGCTTTGCTTTTTTATAAACCAATTCAGCCATTGCTTTCATGTGATTTCTATCAATGCAATCAGTTTGCAAAAGCAATTCAACAACTTCCCGGTTGTCAATTGATTTTTCAAACTCAGAAATGATAACTTTGCCAATTTCTTTCACAATTTCATTATCAGCTGGTAAGATTTCTTGTATTTTACATAACTGATCAAAATCCACTGAACCACACAAAAAATCATTACCAATAACTATTAATAAATAATGTAAAATTAAAATGTTGTGTCTAATTGACATATGAATGAGCACCAATTTCTGCAAATAAGACAATTTAACATGCAACAACCTTTTTTGTGTTTTTGACTCATCAAACGTTCCAAAGACATTGAGCTTAAAGCTATCAACTATTGAACTAAAATTGAAATTATTGGCTGTTAATTTATCTAATTTGCAGGCATTTGCATTCAAGTCAATCTTTGTGATGTAGTTAAACATATTTTTGTAATAAACGTAAGTCTTGTTGTTTGGCCATGAACACTGGACTATTAAGTGTTTGCTAATGTTATTTAACAAATGTGTATAAGGCTCATCTACTATGACATCATTAACATAAAAGCCAATAAATACTAATTCAGCCATGTTATCCAATGTTTCATACAATTCTGATGTCATTATTGACGAAATGTCATCATTGGATTCGCATTTAATTTTCACTATTAATGATCTATCATTTTGATTAAAAAAATCAACCAAAGACTTTAAATTTAGGCATTTTTGGGGATTTCTTGGGCTGTGAATAGTTTTGCAAGTAACATCAATATCTACAGATACCTTGCTTAAATCATACTTTAAGATAATTGGAGATTGTTCCTTAATGGTGGCTTTATCTTTACTTTGAACTTTGGTCTTCGTGACAATTGCATCTTGGCCATCGCTGTCCAAGTCACAAGTGGTGAACTCCATTTCAGATGAAAGATCAGAGTCAGATGAGAAATCAATCTCAGATGTCTTGGACTCAATCGTTGTTTCAGGGCCTGGATATTAAATACATAATTTATTCAAACATATTAAATACAACTGTCTATTCATAATATTTCATACACCCTAGTTATTTACAACCTTTAATACAAATTTTAATTATTTAAAATGATATTTATACTGTATAGTGAATTTAGCTTTTTAAAATAATTGTTTGGTTTTTAAATACTTTTTTCTGTGTTTTTATTATTATTTTTCACTGTTTTTGTTTTATGTGCTTCTTGCTTGATTTTTTTTTTATTTGTTTTTTTAATGTGCTTATTTTTTGTAGAATTTGACTTTATAAATAATTGACAATTTAGCTGAAAAACCTCAAAAGTTACTACTGTTAATTCACTTTTACATTTATTTTGTTCAACTGACTAAAATGTAAATATAAAGTGTTGTTTATGTCTTTTGAATAACTTTGATGGACATTGCATCATGTTTCAATAACAAATTAATAAAAACTGACCCAAGTGAACTCACAACACTGACTAATCAAACTACTTGTAAATTACTATTTAGTTAATTATACTGTAATAAAAAGAGAATTCTTAAAAAAAAAAAAAGTTATTTATGGAATAACAAAGTTGTGAAAGAGTCCAACAGACTCGTGTTGCCCTGAGAAATGTTAACCAAATTTAACTTTTAAATATGTTTCATTTGTTTTTTTCGTTTCAAGTTTCATTTGATTTATTATTCGAATTTACAAGAATTTCATAAATAGTTTTGCCTGTCATATAACTCGTCTTAAAAAGCTCAAATTATTATAAAGAAATAACTATACCTATTTTTTTGCCACTTATTACGTCACCTAGCTTTCCACTTAACCTTAAAACCGATTTAAATCCTAAATCTCCGTCATGAATCACATGGATAGTGCGAAGGTCACTCCAATCTAGTCTTTTGTCATCATCCTGCCATTTAATCAGGCGACTTCTCCATCCAATTTCCCCATGTACGTCACACTTTTCAATCAAATGTAAAGTAACTTCGTAGTGAATGCAAATTATTTTACCAAATTCAGGCACATTGAAATCAGAAGATATTTTTTGGCACAAAAATTTCAAATCGTCTGCCGTTACTTGATCCTTAGAAACCTGCCCGAGCGTCGCAGCAACCACGTCATAAAACTGGCCATAATTTTCACCAATCGAAAACCCTGATGGAACTCCGTAATCAACCGTCATTTTATCGTAAAAGTAAATCTATGCTTTTATCACGTAACAAATAAACAAGTATGACGTCACGGTTTCACACTAATGACGCACTTGTGACACACTAATGACCACTAAAAATAATAAAAAAAAAATAACTACTACAGTTATGATCTGGTGTTTAAGAAATCTTCTTCTTAAATTAAGAAAAATAAAATAGTAAAAAAAAGCTTACCTTTACCTGGTGTGGAGCTTGATCAACGTCCATGTTGCTGAACAGCTTAACAAACTCTCTCTGGGAGGAGACAAAATGGCTGAAGGTTTTATCAGCGATTTCTAGGTAGTAAAGTTTAGTACAGTACTGTGTTATAAATAGATTCAGCCTTCATTTCACAGAATGATATCCTTCTTTCATGCGAACCAAGTTGTTTACGTTTTATTAGTTACATTTTAAGAGGAATATCAATTGACATTTGAATTTATAATGGCGCCACATGTGTCACTTGAAATGAATTTCTCACTTATCAAATGATTTGTAGTCAACCGACAAGTGATACTGTACAAGTAGGTGGGGTGGGAAAGTGCAATGTCGCTGCCAAGGGATTGAAGAGGCGTTGCGAAATTACATTCCTGCTAACCATTAGGTCGTATACGCATCAGCGACTTTTTTGTGGTTGCTGCTTAACAGTATAAATAAATTTAAAAAAAAATGAAAATTACGGTGAAAAAAAAAAAAAACGCCGAAATTTGGTATAAATGCAGTAGATACAGTATGAAATTTAGTGCTAATAAAACACTGAAATGTGAAGCAAATAAATCATTGAATTGGCTACAAAAAAGTGGTCAGTGGAGTCTTAGCCTTTACAATTTAAAAACTATTATGACGTCACTATAAAAGTTATACAATATATACAAAATGTCAACTGTTTTTTTTTGTGAAGTTCTGAACACAGGAATAAGATCTTGTTTAGATTGGAAATAAGTAACTGGTTGGAGACTTTATAATCCATTTTTAGATTTCAGTATAAAATTCCAATTGAAAACATCATAAATCTAAAAGTCAAATGTTTGCAAGTTATCTGATCACGTGATACTTGAAGCTATGTAAACTTTAGCCTTGGCTAATTCGGCTTAAGGAAAAAAAACAAATTTATCTATTTATAGTTTTCCGTTTAATGTGATGATTTAGGCTTTCTTTGGTTGGTTGGTTTTTTTCAATGGGTTTTCTCTATTAACGGTTGAGAGTTTGTGCAGTTTAGTATTGCTATCAAACATTTTGGAAATGAATGCAATGGAAACACGTAAGTTTACCATTTTATAATATAATAACTAAATAAATAAATTGACAATAATCAGTCAGAAATTGCTGCACTTTTAATTGAATTTTTGTTAAAGTTTATATAATTTTCCCAAATTTGACAAAGTTTAGAAATTCAATACAATTTCAGAATCAAATTTTTCATAAGGGAACTTTATTCTTTCGGTTTCAGGATTTAACTGAGCTCCATTTGTTTCAGAAGATCTCAACCTGAACTTGGTAACTATAGATATTTAGTCTAATTAAATGAGTGTGGTTAACTTGTCCAACACTGATTTTTCAAACGGTAAACTCGCTCAACAAAACTTTTTGCTCAAAATTTCGTTAATTTGTTTCTGAATAAAATGCGTTGACAACGTTGCTATTAAATAACTAATTTATTTTAGGTCAAAATTTTTGTCTACATTTTTCTAATCGGTTGCTAAAGTTTAATGAACTAAACAGTACTTTATAAAATATTACGAACGATTTGGCTTTTTTTATAAAAATTAATAACACAAACACACATTCAATAGTTCAAATGTTGTGAGTTCACTGAGATCTGTTTTTATTATTTTCTCATTCAAACTTGAAGAAACATCCATTCATATTGTTCAATAAACAACTATTAATTTACATTTTAATAAGTTAAAAAAGACAAAAAAAAAGAAGTAACAGTGACATTTGGTGACTTGAATAGCAGCAAAAAAGTTTTACAGGAAAGTTGTTAATTGCATAAAAGTTATTTCTGATTACAAAAAAAAAATAAGAAAATAAATTTGATTCCGCTGTATATTTAGATAAATAGAGTACGATATTTTTGTAATTAACAAGAAAAGTCATTGCCGGAAAAGCGACCTAATGTCAATCAAATTGCTAAATTAAAAATAATGAAACAAACTTGTATTTGCATTAACAAACATAGAATCAGCGTTGAAAATTGCAGATGAAAGCATGAATTTATCAAGTTACAATATTCCCAATAACTATGGATTTGGAACAGTTGAAGACACTTTCATCGGTGCTGTAGCTCAAGTGCTCAGAGTCACATTAAATACAGATCTACAGGAAGACACAGTGCGACGTTATGACGACGCAACAGATGTCAACGTTAAACGGCAAATAATATGCAAATATTACAACGTAAAATTGCATGTGATTGTAAATCTGGGTGATGGTGAAAGTGAAACGTATATAATGGACCAAAATGGCATCAACACGGGATTTAATTGGGAAGACAATTTCATAATTCACATATTTCAAGAAAATTCTTCGAGATTTTTCCCACTATTACCAGTACAACCACATTTAAACAATGACCCCAATGAATTATTGCAAGGGATGGACAATTTAAGTCTACAATCAACCTCTATCAGTACTTCAGAATCCAGATCTCAAGTTCAATCTAATCAAATGAAAGTACAATTGGTTTTTCAAGATCTTCCTCTAATAGCTGCATCATTTACCATTGATGGCGATTGTCCCAATGACCTCATAGTATTTCTAAATTCAAACAATGGGGCTACAATTGTACGGTTTATATGCTCCAATCGCAGCCAGCTTTATTTAGTCGAGGCAAAATTTAATAACATATTCAATAGGATGTCAAATTTAACATTTATTGATATTGTTTACAATGGCAAAAACACTAATCTACAAACAACATGTTTTTCTGGTAGAAAATTGCTGAAAAATGTTAACAACATTTCATTAATTATTCAGTATCATTCAAACCATAGATCTCGTGTTTTCTATCGATGTCCAAGCACCCAAATCAAAGAATACGATCTGAAAATTAAACCCGATGACAGTAAAATTATTGAATTGCTAGGGCTATTGACTAATAGCAATCTAGACCTGAACTCACTAATTGATGGTTTTATGATAGGATTGTTTGGTAAATTTAAGGAATCGAAAAGTTTGTTGGAAGTTGAAATGAGTGATGTGCAGAAATTGGTAATGGTTTACTATGCCGTTACAAGCAACATTTTGATTTTTAAATATTTGTTGCTTGTTATTGGCAGTGACTTTAAATGTGGCAATGTAACTTTCAATAATTTGATTAAAATTAACGAGCGATTGCCCAAAGATAATGCAATTGCCCAAGAACTAATTAACCAAATAAACATACAATTTGTTGACATTATTCGACAAAAATATCCTTCCCTTAGAAATGCCAATGCCCCAATGGTCGATGTCTCAACTGTCAATGCCCCAACTGCCAATGTCTCAACTGCTAATGTCCCTATGACCGATGTCTCAACTGGCCCTATAGACAGTAGCAATGTCTTTTTAGAGGACGAAACTATTGCAATTGTCAACAGTGAAAATGCAGTAGCAATTGTAAATACTAAATTAGATCTGCTACTTTCAAGCAATTGCATTAGTATCGAAAGCAGAAATTTAATGACTAATTTGGCTTTTACAAACCAGGATGATGACTTGTTGTTATTACTTGTAGAAGTAGATAGTCCTTTTCCTAGTGATTTTATGAAGCATATTGAAAACAACTCTAATAAAGAGTTTAAAAAAACAGAAAAAGTTGCCAAGGACAGAAACAAGTTGCATGAATTGGCTATACAGGGAATTCCATTTGGGTTTTATGTTGGCCAATCAGATTTAAGTGATAGATTTTTAGATTCCTTGTGCCAAACACTTATTGAAATAGGCAAAAACACTACAATAGAAGCCTTAAAAGAGTTATTTAATGGTGAAACGCCAGGAATTGACAATGCAAATGTCATATGTAAAGCACACAATGTCAATTTGCATGTCATTAAAACAACTGAAATGCAAATAGATTTAATCCAATTGGATAATATTATATACAATTGCAATGGCCTTTGTAGCAATAGTACAGTTGATTGGACTTCTAGTAACACAATACACATAGTACAGGAGAAAACCAACAACGAAAACCAATATTTTCCAATTTTACGTCAAGATCATCCTTGGCCTTTAAAAAACGATGACCTTTGTAAAAAAATTGCTGAAACAGCTTGTTCAAATTGCTTGAAACATATTGAAAATGTTGACCAATCAAAATTATATCTAAATACTAAAAACCATTCGGCCCTTTGGACAGCAGGGATAAATAAGCAATTGGAAATTTATGTTTGTTTGTTAGCAAAGCAATTGAAATGGCTCAATAAAGATGAACAAAAGGAAGTGATGGGAATGTTAAGTGCAGATGAAAAGGCAAAAATAATGGAATTGAATTGGCCAAAACCCCAACAAACAATTCCATCGATTATAATAACATTAACTGAAAAAACACACATAATAAGAGGCGAATTTAAGATTGAAAATCTTTATAAAGAATTGGCGAATTTTAATGAAATTTTACCAATTTTACAAGTGCTTCAATACTGTGAGCATTTGGAAATTATCTATGACTGTGAAGGTGAAGATGTTTGTCCCATGAACCCAACTGTCTGGAATGGCGCAGTTGGACTAGCAAGTATGGCCCAGGGCAAAATTTATATTGCTGGAAAAAGAGATGCTAACGATGTGATTGCGACAATTGCCCATGAATTTACTCACATGGTCATTGCAATGCTGTTTAAAAATTGTTACAAGCCATATGAAGAGTCACATGATGATAAAAACAAGGATAGATTTACTGAAATAGCTTCCAACATGCGTAAGAGCGAATTAAACGGTTTTTGGAGCACTGCATTTAATAATGTGGCTACACAAGACAGTGAGTTGATAGCTCGAATTCCAGAAATGATAGTTAAAAATTGGTTCCAGAATTCAATTTGTGATGCTGGCGATTTATATAAATATTACGAAGACATTGTGATACCAAAGTGTAAAACGTTTTTGAAGAATGCTAAATTATTGAAGTCCAGAGGTACAATCGCTGAGTTGAATGGTTGTACCAGTTTGCTTAATACTATCAAAGACTACGATGTTCAATTTGAAAAAGGAATTAATATTCCCTTTGAAAAACCGTTAATTCTATTGAACACGCCATATACATCATTGACAGTTTTGAAAATCTGGAAAAATTTAAGTTCAGACAATTTGATTATCAATAATAAACAATTGCAAAAAAAGTTTCCCTTTATAATTGAAGCGTTAGAACTTCCAATTTGTAATGAGCTTGTAGTTGTATTTAATAAGTCCTTAAGTCCGAATATATATAAGGAATTATTAATAAGTTTGTATCAATTTGTTATCAATCATCCAAACAAACGGATATTCTTAATTGAGAATTCAAATAGCAGAAATTGTGAAAATGCATTTGGAAATGATCCTTGTTGTGGTAGTAAATTACACATAGAAAATTTGGAAGCCAATGGACATTTGCTAAGTGATTTCAATGACATATCACAGCACAAGCTGCTGAAAAGGACAGTGAAGTTTGAAAATAAAACAATAAAGATTCATAAAATAGTTAAACCGGAAACAGAAGGCTGTAAAATTGTGTTTGGAGTTGAAGTTCTAACTAAATTAGTTAAAAGTAGTTGTATTAATATTTCGGAAATTGGTGAAGACCCAATGTTATTAGACCAAGCAGTTGACCAAAAGTCATTTTTGTTACAAATGAGTTCATCCAATAGTGAAAGTCATTGCCTAATTAGAATTAATTTGGTCGATAGGCCCAAATTAAATCACGTTGAAAATGTTAATGATTTCAAAAGGCAGTTATTTGATCACTGCATTAAAATGAAGAAATTTATCTTTATTGTTTTTGACAATTATTGTACATTTGACTGTGAAACTGGGGTGAATCATTATTTGATTGAATTTCAAAATACGATAAGTCAGACATGTGTACCTCTCAGCCGTAATGCTGATGTTCCAGCAGTGGATGCTTTAGTGCTTTAGTGAGACATGTTTCTGTTTACTCTACGTTTTTTTACATTAAGACAATAAATGCGATGTATAAATGAGGCAAGAAAAGTATAAGTAGCGCTGCAAATTAATAATGTGAAATTTTAATTAACAATTATTATATTGTGAAATTTTAATCAACTTTATTACAAACAAAACATTGTTTGTAATAGAGTTGAAGAAGCAATTGTTTCAACGCTGCATTGAAGATAAGGAAAACATTACCATTTTGTTTGATAATTACAAAGCTGACATTTAAAATGCTGTGAATACTTTGATAACATTTGTAAATGATGCAATGAATCAGATATGGATTGCAAATTATACGCTGGAAGAAATAATGCAAACTTCATTCCAATTAAAAAATTGATTGTACATTTTGTTAAAAAGATTTGGATTAATCTGATGCTGGTATGCTTTCTGGGGCTATATAAATATATTTAAAAATATATAAATATTCAAATGTTTGAATCGATATATTGAATTGAGTTCATATATTGTATTAAATGTGGAATACCGATTTTCAATATTTCTTTTTTTTTAAAAAATATGTTTGAAAGACCAGTTTAAATGGATTGGAGGGGATAATTGGTGAACTTTGGTGAGGGATAATATCCTTCAACCAATTGATGTCTTTCTTGAGGAAGTGGGTGACTTGTCTAATGTTATTGCATGGAGAAAGTTGATTATGCTGTTAACTATTGATGTTTCTATTGATGCTGATAGAAATAATTTATTAGAGTCAAACCATTTTCAATATTTTCTTGACCTGAATACCGATATGACGATGAGTAACTATTTAATACAGTTTACAAGTGTAAAAACTATGCAAACTATGGCTAACTAAAATTGAATTTCATTTTTTAAAGAATGGGGAAAATCCAATACTGCATGATACAAACTATTGTAAACTGTGTAGAATGCAACTGAATTTGGGTAAGAAGGTAGAACATCGGTCGTTATTCTGTAATTTTCTGATTAGAAAACGATTAAAATTTGAAACTGAACTGATTTATGATAAAGATGATAATTTAGTAACACCTCTATTTCTAACCCAGCTTCAGAAACTAAAATCTAAACAAAATATAATAAAATTAGTGTTTTATGTTGAAAAGATAATGATGATTTACTCTAAAATTGAGCTTTTGGATATGTAACGATATTTAATATAATTGAATTTTTGGCTGTGTTGCGATGTTATGTTGTGAAACCGTGTTTTTGATATGATGATGCTAAAACTTTTGTATTTCTATTTTTTTTTTGGTTTTTGGAATTGGTGAATGATGCATGGGTTGAATGTTTAATAAGAATATTACTGTCTTCTTCATTAGATGGCCAAGACAATGATAAATGAATAAACTAATACTGTAATAACAATGTTTCGTTATTTTAATATTTCGATATTTTGCTATTCCGATAATTTGATATTTTAAAATCTTGACTCAATATATTGAAATAAATGTTAAAAGAATGAACCATTGCGAGAAAAGGAATAACAGATAATTGCTGAAAATAATTTTAATCATTCATTTAAAACAAACCAATTTGTACAATGTATTAATTTAAAAATATTTATATTGAAAATTTGTATTAATAAAGATGTTACGCAGTGCAATCTGGTGGCAAAGTTCCAGTGTAAGTATTGCAAATTAAAGTTTTGAAGTCAGACTGGGCCAAAGCCTCGTTTTCATCCGAGTAAACCTACACAAAATAAAACCATTCAATTAATTTACTGTAATCGCTCTCAAGTGGTCAGCTGATTACGTCATTGATAATGATCCATGGCACGTAAGTCATCGGTGGATCTAATGATTTAGTGATGAGACCATTGTCATGAAGAAGATCAGAACCTTGAGCTGTGTTTGCGCAGTCGTACAACAAATCCCAGTCCAAATTGTACTGCATGGCACACTAAATCAACATCAAATAACCAATTAGACTCAAACACAAATTTTTTTTATCTAAAATTAATCGTCTTACTCCTTGGCAGGCTGTTACTGGATTCTGAGCCGACATTGAACAGCCAATGAAGTTCACATTGTCCACGTTGTTTGGGTAATAAGACACTGCGCATGACTAATTTAGATAAGTTAAGTTAATTATATTTAATTTTACTGTTTTTACAGGTCGAGTCAGTGAAACACTATTGAGAATTTAAGGCCTTACTTTTTTAAAATTTAGCTCATAAGAAAAAATTGGGGAAACTCGATTTAATTTTTTGTTACTAAATATTAATTGTAATTGGCCAAATTTCTATTTGAAATGACTATATTTCAAAAAATTTAAAGTTAAGAGACAAAATCGGAATTTAAGGAACTTTAGGAGCTTAATTTAATCTTTGGGGTCAAAATCAGAACTGCATGGAAAATGTTTTGTTATTTTAGAGTTTAAATTTGATTTTTTTCGGGACAAAATTCGGATGTGAAGGTTAAAATCTGGATTTTAGAAAACAAAATTTAAACTTAAAGAGACCAAATGTCATGTTTAGAGTCAAAATCTGAATTTTAAGGAAAAAAATTGATTTGTTTGTTTGAAAGTTTAAATTTGATGTTTGGGGACTGCATAGTAACATTAACTTCAAAATTTTAATTTTAGAAAGAAAAATTGAAATTTTAGGAAACAAAATATGAGCTTTAGGAGATAAAAACTATTTTCTAAAAACGATTTTCTAGGCAGAACAAACACTGCAGAAAATACTTACATGAATTTCATTTCCATAGCATTCCTCTGGCCCATGTTGACAAACATAGTCATAAGACGATGATGTGGCATTGGCTGTGAACTATTTCAAATATTAATACTGTACCTTCAAAGTGCAAATGGGACGAAATAACTCACATTGGCTTTACCAAATGGAACCCATTCAACAGTGAACAGCTCAGGAATGACTTGATAAGTTGGCCATAGCTGAGTGGAAATAAAGGCTCTGCTGTCTGGACATTTGCTTTCGTAGTAAACAGACACTTTAACCGGATCTTGAGTCAAAACAACTCCCAACAAGGCACTCTGGACAGTTATTTTTGTTGTTGTTAAAAATATAATAATTTTGTTACAGTGACACCCTGTATCGCATGTGTTTTCAATAGCAGAAATACAGGGTGTCAGATGTTTTATTTTGTTTCAACTTACAAGTGCCAGAGCTATAGCTGATAGTCTGTTCATTGTTGAATCTTCTTGTAGTGATTTGGCAATAAGGAACCGGCAGTTAATATTAAAAAATATTGATTGATTATCTAATAAAGATAAATATTTGGTGCTGTACTGTGACAAGGTGATCAATAAAAATCGTTATCATTTGATTAAGGTTGCTTATGTCTCATTTAATCAGTTTGATAGCTTTTATCAAGAATTTTGTAGCGTGACTTAACATTATTTGGTTTACTTTTTTTCTATTTTTAATAAATATGAGATTTTCTATATTTATTTAAGGCTTGTTAGTGTAATTATTTGGCTAAACAAGCTTTTGGTAGATCTTTGTCTTTCCAATTTAAGCAAATATATGTCAGCAAATCGCTTCTTATCTGGTCGTCGTATAATTTGCTGTGTTTCTGAAAAATATTGGAATTATTATAAATTTTAAAATTAGCAATCGTAACACCATGCATACCATACATTTTCAATAAATAATTATACAGTATAATATAATTAAATTATAATTTATCAAAGAAACGGGAATCTTTATTATTCAAACTGAGGAGATTTAGTTTCGTTTCTTTATTTTACTTTTGTTTCTATGTGATGGATATAAGAAAAAGCTTTAAAAATATTCTTACATTGTCAATAATAATCCATGGGTAGTGTGATCTTGGAATGGATTCAGTCACTTCCCTCATTTTCTCTGCAATGTTGACCCCAGCAGCTGATTGGCTACAGTTGTACAGCTCAGCCCATTTGATTCCACTTAAATCAGCGCACTGGAACATCAAATATTTTATTTTTAATTAAAAAAAATATGTTTATCATTCAATGTCATCTTTAGCAAAAACAAAAAATAGTGACTTCCGTTGCACACTATTAATAACAGCCTGTATATACTGTAACAATGATTTACTTTTGGCGCTTTTTCTACAGGATCTTCCAGGCCATCACTGCAACAGGCCACAAATGGAACTGCTTTTGAGTTAGGGTAGTTTTCAATAGCACATCCTTCTATTAAATTGGCCTCACACTCTTGTTTACCATGACGACATTTGTACTCTTTTAAGCCATTGTTATTCAATTTCTAAAATTATTATACATAACAATGACGGTTTAAAGTCTGTTAAGATGTTTGAGACCTCAGTAGCATCACCATAAGGCACAAGTTTAACTGATAGTTGTGGAATCATCTGGTATGCAGGTCCTAGTTGATTAGAAAGAAAGTCTTGACTGGCAGGGCAATATGACTCATACAGGACAACAATTTTCATGCCAAAACATCCCATTGTTATGATCATTACAAACTTTATTTAAATTAATTTTAAATTTCATTAAATTTTAGTTAAATTACAAATTAGTTACCATTATGTTGATGACGACTAGTTTATTTAAGGCTGCCATTTTATCAAATAATATGTTTGTGTTTTAATTTACAATCAACATTTTTATTTATATGATGGCAGATGGTGGTTATTGATGTCAGACATGAAACAGATGTCGATATCTAATTAATTTAGTGGTAAAGCAATAAACTAAAGGTTTTTGACATTTAAACCTTTGTTTTAATAGTTTTTTTCAGTTCATGAATGGTTTTTTTAGTTGAAACTTGCGTGATCAACATTTGTAAGGTGATGAGACTGAGTTACATTACCTTCAATGGCAATTTGTCTCGTTTCTTTAATTTTCTTAAAGTGATGAGACTGAGTTTCATTGCCTTCAATGACGATTTGTCTCGTTATTTATTCTTCTTAAAGTAATGAAACTGAGGTTCATTGGCTTCAATGACGATTTGTCTCGTTATTTATTCTTCTTAAAGTAATGAGAATGAGTTACATTGTTTTCAATCGCAATTTGTCTCCCTCCCTTATTCTTTTTAAAACGATGCGCTTACACTGTTACAAGGGCATTATGAAAACTTTTAAAAAAATTTAAAGTTTTTATAGTTGGCGTCGTTGAGACTTCCTGTCTGAACTACATCCATTACGAAGTAGCTTCCTGTTTGAAGTTAATATTTTTTTAAAAACTGGTGCCATGAAGCTTTCTATTTAAAACTTCTAGCTTGAAGCTCTCTGGTTGAAGCTTCTAGCTTGAAGCTGCCTGTTTGAAACTTTCTATTTTAAGCTTATAGCCTAAATCTTCCTGTTTGCAGCTTCCTGTTTGAAATGTCTAGCTTGAATTTTCCTGTTTAAAACTTCTAGCTTGAGGATTTCTGGTTGAAGCTTCCTGTTTGAAACTTCTAGCCTAAAACTTCCTGTTTGAAGCTGCCTGTTTGAAACTTTCTGGTTTAAGCTTCTAGCCTGAAGCTTCCTGTTTGAAACGTTTAGCTTGAAGTTTCCTGTTTAAGCTTCTAGCCTGAAGTTTCCTGTTTGAAACTTCTAGCTTGAAGCATTCTAGTTAAAGTTTCTAGCTTGAAGCTTTCTGGTTGAAGCTTCTAACCTGAAGCTTCCTGTGTGAAGCTTCTAGCTTGAACCTTCCTGTTTAAAACTTCTAGCTTGAAACTTTTTGGTTGAAGGTTCTAGCTTGAAGCTACCTGTTAAAGACTTTTTTTTTAAATTTTTTCAAAGCTTTCCAGTTACAATTTAAAAGCTCAAACCTATTCAGCTTTACTGTAACAACCGGCTTCATTTTTTTTTAACTTTAACTTTTTAACGTTAATCATTATTGGCTTCACTCCAAACAAAAGCTTCAGTGTAACTTTATGAAACTCCCTGTTAATACTGTAAGTATAAAAAGCCTGCTACATTTTTAAATGTTTTAAAAGTCTATACAGTACATTTTAGTGGAAGTACTTCTACCAAATGTAGGCTCACGTTTGATGATGATGAAGCCAACAAGAAAAAATGGAGTTATAGGCAACAAAAGGCCCAGCCAATAAAAGATTTGGCCAATAACGCTTATGAAAGTACAGTAATAAAGTTGTATGAAGCATTTGTTAATGAAAACATATGCATTGAAGCCACTAAGAAATTCCAGGGCCTACATGTTGCAAATGATTGCAATTGTGGATTGCACATTAAAAATAACATTTTTAAAGAAAATTCATCAATCCTGAATCTAATTCAACAATTTGAAAACTAGTGTGACTTTAGTCAACATTAAGTCACACTTTCTCCGCCCATTTCCTTTTCTTTGGCTATAAAAACGCAACATTTAACAAACTAATTTTTATTAATTGTTCAGCTATTCTCAACACTTGTTAATATTTATAGTTAATCATGGCAGAGAATGGTAGCATAATCAACAATAATCAAATCATTGAAATATGCATGTTCTATGATCATCAGTTTGAAGATGTGATCAGCAAAGTTGATAAACTTCAAACCACTGCTGAAGCTGTATCCACCAAAATTGATAAGCTTCAAGCCAGTCTTGAAGCACTAAATCAAGTACTGCTAAAACGACATCAGTCACTTCAGCAGAACAAGAAACGACATGCTGAAGATGACCCTGCATTTAATGTGGCCAAAAATGGTACTGGGCTGATGGAGTCACCTGCATCAACAGCTCAACCAATGAATATGTTAACAATTGCTGTAAATGCTGCTGATATTCCCATGAGTAGTGGTGATCGTGTGCATTGCCATCAGTGATCACCAACAGAGAAACAATAGCAGATGAACATCAACATGCAAACATTCTGGAAACTTTGGAAAATGAGATTCATATATGAAAATAAATGTTATTGTTTTGTATTTAATCAATAAAATTTATTGATAAATTTCAATGACGATTTGGCTCGTTTTTTTATTACATTACCTTCAATAACGATTGGTCTCGACTAGTAATAAAGTAATTTGGCAAAAAAACAAGAAAATCATCGAGATTAGGTTTCAAAATATATTTGGCTGTTAATTTGCTGATCAACATTAATAATTAGATAATCTGTATGCAAAATAATCGCTAGTTTTTTTTAGAGTGAATATCCATATTCCTTAATCCATGTTAATCCCTCAACACTGCCACCTAAATAAGAAAATGATAAATTAGTATTCATTACAATGATAAATATTCTTAAAATGTTGCAGTAAAATAATTAATTAAAATTCTACACTTTTAAGAGAGGAAAATCGAGAAAACAGTTAAAAACCATAAACATTATGGGCAAAATTTTGAAACAACATTTAACCTACAAACACCATGGCCATAGGATAAAACATTGACTAAGTCATAAAAACCGACGATAATGCAGTTAATAAGCGATCAAAATCATTAAAATATGGAAGCAAACCAGTTAAACATGAATAAAATAATAAAAAAACTGGTAATGAAACATTGACAAAGCCATTAAAAACAGCGCCCAAAGCACTGAAACATTAACAAAAACATTACAAACAGTGCCCAAAAAATTAAAACATGAACAAAGCCCTGAAACAACCAAAGACATTAAACACTGAAACGGTCACTAAATGATCAATAAAACTGACCATAACATTAAAACATAGACAAAGTTATTAAGCACTATTAACAAAATTCTGAAACGCTTACAGAACCAGTAAAATAGTAACCAAATTACAACAAAGATGATACAAAAACAGTTAGATAACAAAGCCATTGTAACATTAAAACTACAAACTAATTTTTAATACCTTTTGGATTATATTCGCATCCAATCCAACCGTCATATCCATTTTCCTCCAGCAGCTTAAATATATATTTGTAATTAATTTCACCAGGAACATTGGGTTCATTACGATGTGGTACTTGAGCTATCTGAATATGACCTATGGAAAATTCCAAATTAGCCATTTAGCTTGAGCATTTAAAGCTACATTACAATGTACTCACCAACATATGGAAGAAACTCTTTAATTGAATAGCTTAAATTTCCACAAATGTGTTGCAGATGGAAAATGTCCAGTTGCAATCTCAGATGTGGACTGTCCACAGCTTTGATGTACTTCAAGGCTATAATGACTATGATTTAAAACAAAAAAAAAAATAAAAGTTGCAGACAATTTTACCTTCATCAAAGTTGTTGAGAAAATATCCAGGAATCGTTATTGGGTTAATTGGTTCAATTAGTCCAATTATATCTTCCTAGTTTCCAAAATTAAAAAATAAACACCACTAGTTAAATTTTCAAATGAAAGTCTCACTTTCTGAAGCAATCCAGCAGAGTATTTTAAGTTGCTCAAGTATGTTGTGCCCATTGCGTCATCTTTGATAATGGGATGGCATTTGCCAGCCATTATATGCAAACTATTGATAGACAATTGCATATGGAAAGTTTTATTTTAAAATTGTTTAAATAGAGTTTTACCGTTTACATTGAAGAGCTTTGCAATATTTGATGGATAAATCTAATCCAGTTCGAAATTCAGTAAGATAGGATCGAAGTGCAGCCTGACCTAAATCACCAGCTGATAAATTGCCTAAAAAAGTCAAAGTAACTAACTAGATTGACATTTTGATTAATTTAAATAATTGTTAAAAAAGAAACAAATTTTTCAGTATTTTCCTTATGTATTACTGTATTTTCGTATAGCAATGTACTGCAATTTTCTAGTATTTTATATGTTGAAGTATTTGTTGACTATTTCGTTGACAATGCTATGATTTTTTTTGTGTATCATGCAGTACTTTAAATACGGTTCGTGAAAATTAAATTTGAAATTGGCGCTATTATACGAGGGTGCATATAAAAGAGTACCAACAAGTACGCCATCTTGAATTTCTCATTCCGTAATAAAAAGTCAAAAGGGCGTAATAGAGTACCGGTACTCAAAATGTCAACCCTGAAGTTTTTTTTATTACTAAAAGTTAGAACTATGACTTTTTAATATTTACTTCAGATTTGACTGACCAACTACTGAATTATTTTGACTGAGTATTTAATAAAAATTACCAGGATAAGCATTAATAAGGACTTGTTCTAGTCCTGAGGCTTGTTTGGCTTGGGTTATTTCTTCAATGGAAAACTCGTAGGGAAAAGCTGTTTCTACGGCCTTGAAACCAGCTTCAGCCGCCGCTGCATATCGGCCCAGCAGATTTTCATTCTCCTTGAACATAAAAGACAAATTCGCTGCAAATTTCAGCACCATGTTTGCTTTACTATGACCTTTAGCTGACTGAGAATCACCCGAGCAGAATTTCAATTACACAATTTCCAAACTTCGCTTTAAAAAATTCAGTAAACAAGTCACTCAAGTAACCAGCTTTTCACTTAAGATAAGAAAGTCAAGGCCAAAGTTCATGGTATGATTGTCATCGGAATTTCTTACACAGTAGTTCAATCAATTAAAAGTCTTAACTAATTAATTTACGACAATTTATTGTTTCTAGTAACAAATCTGACATTTTCTTCATAGACAAGGTTAGTTAGATACAGGTGAGCACAATGTTAAGATTATCGTCGAAGCGTTGTACCTGTCGCTACGTGGCGCTGAATAACATGAGCGGCAGGATACAGGTCGTTTTCTGAAACTTCTTGTCTGTTTACAAGTAAGTTCATTCCTTTATTTATGTGTTTTAATCAATATGACATTGCTTACATGAATGATATTAGTTATTAAAATTGGTTATTAGTTATATTTAAAGTAATTTCAAAGTTAGTTTCAGAAGTAGATTATTATAAAAAGTGGCATCAGGTACGGATTGTGTTAAGCAACAAGATCGCAATGTTTTGTTGAATATGTATTGTTATTCAGTACTAAGAGTATTTGAAGTGTTTCAAGTTGTATGTGAAAAGTATTTTAACTTCAGCGTATTATTGTACTGTGTTTTAGTAAAAAAAGTGGCAATGTTTTGTAACTGAATATGTGTTATTTGTTACGTACAGTATTTGAATTATGCCCTTAGTAAACGAATAGTATTTGTACGTCAGCGTATACAATTTCTGGTATTATTTATGTTTGTCATTTTTGCAGGCTTTGCTGTCGAAAATTAAGCAGTTACTTCATGGCAGATGTTGATAATGAAAGTTCAGATGATGATGAAGTTTCACATCTTTTGGCTGATGATGGCAGTGTCTCAGACAGACAGAATTTAATAACAAGACGTTGCAGGTCTCTAAAAAGCAAACTGAATTTAAGTAAGAATAATTTCAAGGTCTCATTATCTTAAAAGAACCTATTTGCTTTGTTAATTGTAAATGATGCAATTAATCATACGAAAGAATTGACTATAGTTAGTTCCTTTTTGGCTTGATAATAAGGCAATACAAAACTGGTGCCAAAATTGGTTAGCAAAATGTTTGTAGCAGTGGAGATGTAAACACGCTTACAACTTAGTAAAAGTTGTATAATCTTTCTGAAACTGAATTATCAAATTTTTATATAAAAAAATGATGTTTTTCTAATTAATCTTATCATTAATAAGTGTATTCTTAAGTGGACGTGTGATAACTTAGTTAAGTAATCAATTTTTAAGCGTTTAACAAAGAGATAAAATATCTAAACAATAGCAGAGATTATAG
>JAAFCF010003059.1:3071390-3086313 GCA_013389785.1 Helicorthomorpha holstii
TTAATTTTCAGTTAACTAATTTCAATTTGGTTTAGTTTAGCTTATTGATTACGTCATCCTAGTTTTTAATTATTAAGCAAAATAAGTTTCTCTATTTCTAGGAAGCTTTTGTTTCAATATCTTAATTATTAATTTGGCTGATGAAATGATTTTTAATTACTACTAAGAATTAACTTTTGTTTTTCTTGTTTTATTGTCTGCTACGTCATGAACATCAAATGCATGTCAGAGCAAGTTTTCATTTTGTTTTAATTGGAAATTTAAGGTTAATTAAATGTCAAATATTTGATTGAATTACTTTCACTTTTAACCACTGTTATGTCAATACAAAATCAACAATGCAATTTGTGAGGCACTTTTAAAATCAATATTGTCATATTAGGTTAGTGTCAATTGATGGGGAAATTTAATGAGTATCATGTGGGATTTTTTCTGTCAATTTTAGACGTAATTTGTATGATAAGCAAGGTTTTTCTCACGTGACACTTTGCTCTATATTTAAAACGTTGGGACGCAAATAATCTATGTTGATGCCCACTTTATATTGATTTAAGGTGGTTGTTTTTTGTTTTAAACTGTTTTAGATAGTAAAATATTTTATTATGTTTTTGTTTACGATTTTTAAGCAATGTTATTAGCGATCATCAATGTGTGGGTCACGTGCCAGCTTGTGAAGGGCTTTAAATAAACTTTTAACCTAGAGTTAACAGCTACTGTTTAGGTTGTTTATAATGTAAAATTATTTTTTTGAGAAATTATTGGTTGATAATCAAGTGTGAAATTTGACGCCTAACTGTAATTACGTTTGAGTCTCAAACTAAACTGAAAAAACCCGCATTATAAATTAGCGTTGGGACTTTCCTGATTTTTAACATTTAAGTTGGTGAAACTTGTTTGCTAAAAAAATAAACAAAAAGAACTTCCATTTTAAACAAATCATAAAAAATTAAATTAAATAAAACATAATAAAAAAATTAAATGTCAATTTAACCTAAATTTAATATCAAATGTATTTTTATACTTTGTAACAAAATATTTTTAATTTTCTAATTTTTGAATTTTTAATTTTCCAAATTTGTAATTTTCCGAATTTTCATTTTGTAAATTTTTTGTTTTCTCAATTTTTTGTTTTTTGATTTTTCGATTTTTTTGTTTTTTAAATTTTTCGTATTTTTGTTTCCAAATTTTTAGTTATTCGAATTTTCATTTTGCAAATTTTTAATTTTCCAAATTTTTTGTTTTTGTTTACCAAATTTATAGTTTTCCGAATTTTCATTTTTAAATTTTTAGTTTTCCAAATTTTTCGTTTTTAATTTTCCAATTTGTAGTTTCCTAATTTCTATCTAAACTACCTATTACTTTCACCTTTTAAAATCCAAAGCAATTAAAAATACTTGAAACTTCAACTTGTTAATTATTTTTTTTAACTAAAAGTAATTATCTGGTGTTAGCATTGAATTTTAATTATCTTGCGATATTTTTGTTTTGCTGATTGTGAAAGTTGCTACATATTTACTTTCTAAATACGTAATGACGTCATCTGGTTTACGCATCGCTATATAAGAAGGCAACATTGCACAGTGTTGCAATCACTTTTTATTGAAGGCAGACTTTTTATTCTTAAATCATGATTTCTTCACTGGCCACCGACGGCAAGACAGCAGCTGTTGTAGATGTTCAAACAAACGTAGTGCGTACCACACACTGACATTTGTCAAGTTTTTTAAGAATTTAATTAATTGATTTTCGTGATTAATAGACAAGAGATTCATCAGCTGACAAAGACAAACGAAAAGTTACAAGATGCTGGATCATTGCTTTTGTCGTTTTAGCATTGGCTTTCGTTTCCGCTATTATTATGGTCGTTTGTTTGGCATTTTGGAAACAACCGGATGCTCCTGTGGTAAGTCACTTTCAAGTTAAGGTTGTTTTATTAGTTTTTAAAAATTTTCGATATTTTGAGAAATTTAATGATTTTGAGAATTACAATTAATTTGAAAGTTTTAATTATTTTGAAAAACTTGATTATTTTAAGTTTCTCAGTTAATTGTATTTAGACAATTATTAATGTAATTAAGTTATTATTCATGCATTCGTTATTTGAATAATTCAGATGTATACATTTGTCCTACATGACAAATCAACTGACTCAAACGTTAATGTGGAGGCCAAATCCGATCCAGAAAACAATGTCGAATACTTTACATCACCGGAAGTCGATAAAGATGGAAAAGTTGTTGGACAAGTGAAAGGAATTCAAGACCGTGAAACTGTAAAATATTTTATAATTCAATTAATTATAATTTTCTTAAATTAAATTTTATTTCAATCTTATTTGTAGGGATTTGAAGCTTATATTAGTAACGATGGAGACATTTGTCTTATTGGTAAATCTAGCGACATGGACACTGACTATGGAACTTATACCAATGGATCTGTCAATGTAAGATTCACATTAATTTATCTAAATTTGGTTAATGAAAATTAAACTTTGACAATTGATTACTTGAAATTTGGCTATTGGCGTTTGACAATTAAATTTTGTTAAATGTATAATTGAATTGATAAAAATGCTGCAATGTCTTATTTTGTACAATTGTAAAGTGTTCATGCAACTGAGTTGTTAATAATTGCATTGTTGTTAAAAAATTAAGGAACGCAATGTGGAAGGCCTGTCCATGTACCGTCTTTTAAATCAAACAATTGACCCATACGTGCTGAGGACAGTCGCAGGCAACAATATTGTCAAGTTTTGCTCCAATTATACTCCTGTATGGATGATCCCAGTTGATGATACTGAAGACCAATCGTCAAGTAAGTTTAGTAACAAAAGCATTATATTTTCTTAAAATTATTTGTAGTAAAAGTAATTTCTTAGCAAAACGAGTAAAGCGTCACCGGAAGTGGGATCGTTATAATAGGTATAACTCTTGGAGATGTTGGTACGTTTGTGGATATCGTGGCTGCTACCAACAATGCAGATACTATTAAAAAACAAAACATTTTTGAAAAACGAAACTTAAAGATTAGACAAAAGTTTTAAGACTTCGATAGTTAACAATTTCATTTCTATTGGACTTTTTATATATTAATCAACTCTGTGTATAAAATAGTCACTTTAATAAATAATTTTGTGGTTATGAATTAAGACAGAATGGATGCACTATTTAATAAAAAAAACAAAGTAATTAAAAATGATTTAGTTAATTCTGTAACTCTATATAAAGTTTAAAGTTTAATTTCAAATTCATGATATTGAAATTAGTTTTAATCAAAACAGCTACATTTACTAGAAAAACAATTAATTAACAATTGCACAATATTTTTATACTGTATATGTTATATACAGTAAGTGCAGGCTAAAGGGTTACCAAGGTTCCAAATCAAACCTGAATTTATAAAAACGACATTTATTACAATTATAATAATAAAAGTAAAACAATAAATTGCGTTTTGAAAAATATGACAACGTTTTTAATTTAATTTTTATTTGTTTTTTGCAACAATTTTAATGTTAGTTTAAAATACCGGTAATCAGAAAAAATAGTAAAAGTAACAATCACAAAATGAATGTTTTTCAACTTTTTTCTATTAAACCACGGGATCTCCCAAATTTTTAAGTAATGATGAGCTCCATGCTAATAAGTTTATTCATGATATTTCTGTTTGCGATTTGGTTATTCACAAACTAGTAACTAACCAATGAAGAACTGTTGCATCTTTAATCGATCATTTTGTGGATTTAAGATCACTATTTTGCCTTATGAAACCTTCTTTACAAATACTTTGCGAATCAACAATCGTTAAGTAGAAATTGGATTCATCAAAACTGCCAAAATCACTTAAATTTTATGTTAACAAATACTAAAATATTTAAATGTACTATTAATTGTAATAAATAGATTTTCCCTTTCATTTAATACTTGTTTGCTTAAACGCTGCATGTTATTAAAATAAAGTTTTCTTAAGTCTAAATTCTATACTTTACATTTAAAAACAAAACTGTTTTATTAACATTTTTAATGATTTATAAAAATTAAAAACATCAGCAAAGCATGTATTTATTTTTCTCATTTGGACAATGACATTGAAGTCCCTTTTGTAGTTTTATCTTTTGTAGATCCAGTCTGGTTTCAACATTAACTGATTTACACATCAATTGTATTGATGGATCTAAATGTAAAACACTTACAAGCAAATCACCTTTGAAAAAATTAAATACATAGATTCTACTGCCAACTTCACAGTTTAAATACAAAGCTTGATTAATGTTATTTGGAACTGAAAGTTTCACAATTGTAAACTTATTGATTTTTATATTTAAAACGTCCATGTAAAAATCGCTCGACTCATATCCAACAAATTCTTCTCTTAGATCAATGAAGTGATCATCCATCAAATGTTCAGGCAAGTAAAAATAACCAATGATTCCAACGCTGTTTCTTAAATCAACGTTTGTCCACTGCTTGGTTATTGTATTAAACACGTACAGGTAATTCTTGTTAACATGTTTTCTACCCAAAACATTGATAAAGTAGATATTGCTTCCATGAGTCTTTATTTTCTTCCAAATGAAAGAACCAGGTGTTGAGTTGATGATTTTAAGGTTTTGGAATCCAGAAGAAATCCATTTCAAGGTTTTAAGATCCAGAGCACTGACTACCAGCATTCCATAATTTCCTTCAAAAAATAAGTACAATTGGTCGTTCAATACACATCCATTGAGCATTCTTTTCTGATTCTCCCAATTGTCCTCCATGGTGATTTTAAGTTCAATTAGTTGTCTTGTTTTTGGGTCCAGTTGATAGAATGAATACGGAAAACTTGGGTCATAGGTAATTAAAACCATAATAATTTTATCCTTGTAAACAAAAGGAAAAACCGTCTTCCAATCCTCAAAGATGTGAGAGCAGATTTCTTGATAATCCAATGATGACGAATCCATTTCTAAAATCCTCAACTTTCTGCGAGTCTGAGCATTGTAGGCAAATAAGTATAATTTTTCTCTAATGGTTATTATTGGTTTTAAAATTATAAGAGACGAACTTTCACCTAATTCCAGCTGGATCAGGTGTTGAGTCCACAGCATTTTTCTTCAAAAAGTTAATTTAAAGTTTTAAGTGGAAGAGAAGCCAAATGAACAGCTCTGACTTGAAGCTTGAAAATAAGTGCAGAGTTGCTCACTGAAAGGGCCTTTTATACGGTCTTTTTAGAGCAGAACAATTAGAAAAGATAGTGAATCTTATTGAATTTTGTACGTACGTTACCTTTAAGAGTTAAAAGATAACTGACATGTTTTGACTTGTTTCCTTAGGCGATTTTAATAATAGTGCTAAGCTAACCACATATGGGCTTTTCATGTGCAAATTTCAAAGCACCAAAGTCGTGCGCTGGAAGTAGGTTGATGACTTTA
Organism: Helicorthomorpha holstii; assembly: GCA_013389785.1. Taxonomy (NCBI): domain Eukaryota; kingdom Metazoa; phylum Arthropoda; class Diplopoda; order Polydesmida; family Paradoxosomatidae; genus Helicorthomorpha; species Helicorthomorpha holstii. Next base: position 3,076,804 of record JAAFCF010003059.1, read on the forward strand.
TCAAGTAAAATCAAGTATAAACAGGAAAATGTGAAATTTTTTTAAAAATCAATTAAGCATGAGTCACATGCACTTGGGCCCTAGAAACTTAAAATCCCACAGGAAAAGTCAGTTTGCCGCATATTGATTTTTTTTATCTATATAGACCAGTGGTTCCAACTGGTAAGTGCTCCCAAAAATGATACCTAAAATAACTATTCTTTTTTCAAGTTTTTTTTTTACAATTGAAGATTTTTTACAATTTTTCCAATTTTAAATAAATAATTCTACAAAAACACTTGTATTGTTACAAATTGTGAAATGCATGCTAATAGATGTCTGTATTTTATCATCACTCTGTGTTAGTGCTAAATGTATTTCTTTGTGGTCTAATTTATGTTAGTTAGAGGACTGTCATTTGGGACCTTTTGTTGCATAATTATGTTAGTTGGTTTTCTTTGCATGTACCGAAATAAAGAAGGAAAAAGCAAAGCAGGTCTTGCTGACTGACCTTTATACTTGACTTTAAACCCCTGTTTCCCCACGTGAGGCACTTGCCCCACTAGAAGGCATTTCAATTGTTAAAATTTTAATTGAAGGTGCTCCGCAAACTTTTTGTATTCAAAAAAGTGCTCCGCAGTTTAGAAAAGGTTGGGAACCACTGATATAGACAATCATTTCATTTACCATACCAATTTTAAATAATAAATTATCACTAATAATTAAAATATAGAAAAACCTTGCATTAAAACTATTTTTTATTCAATTTTTAGTTACAGTACACATGGTGTTTCTAAAATTTATTTACAGGGTTGAATCAATAAATTTCTTCCTAAATCATGTCAATCATTCACATGTCTTTAGTTAACTCATGTGGGACATAAAACAAAAAAGGTTGGAAAACACAGATTTTGTTTATGAACGTGCTACAAAATCACGTGTAAATGCATTGTCATTGCTTTTTAAGACTTTGTTGTTAACTGAATCGCTAATTTGAAAAACTCCTTATCAACCAAAAAAAAAAATACAACAATGAGATTACTTGTTCATATGAAGTTTTGCTCGCTTCAAAGTTTAGTGCAAAAAACATAATTACTGTATAGACTTTGTCGCCAACTACACAGTTGACCAATAAACCACGAGGAATAACAATTGGCAGTAAAAGTTTTACATTTGTACAGTGATTACTTATCAAGTCTAAAATGTCCATGCTACTTTTTCTTTTTTCGGTCCAACAAGATCAAACAAGTGGTCATTCCTCAAATGCTTCGACAATACAATATCGCCTTTGACATTGATGTTATTACTTGAGAAATCAATGTTTGTCCACTGCTTATTATTTGTATCAAACGCATAGAAGAAAAGCTATTGAAACAGTAGATGTTGGATCTATAACACCTTGTTTTCTTCCAAAGATAATTATCAGGTGTTGAATTACTGGTTTTAGGGTTTCGGAATCTACAAAACAAGAATTATTAAGTTATAAGCCATTTTAGAATATAAATAATGAAACAAGACTAAATCCCATTAGCTTCAATGATGATATTTCCAGTTTCTTTCATCGTTGAGACAAAATTTTCAAATAGTTAAACTAAATTACCCATTAAAACTCCATCTAAAGATCTTGAAATCCAGAGCACTAACTGTGACTAATCTATTTCTTCCATGGATAAAAAATACATTTTGTCACCCACAACACATTTCTTCACTAGCAAAGAGGAGAAAACTTTGGATCCAAAGTCTTCTCCATATTAATTTCAATCTTAACTCATTGTTTTGTTTTTGTGTGCAATTCATAAAATGAAAATGGTTTTGTTGGATCCGTTTTCTTAAAAATCGTAAGAATTATTTCCTTATAAACAAAAGGGAAAATGTGTCCAATATTTGAAGCAATAAAAGCTGATTTCTTGGCAATTCAAAAACACAGAATTCATTTCTAAAACCACCAATTTCTTGTTATCCATTTTTCCTGTGCTAAATAATTAGACCTTTTGACAAATAGTAACCGCTTCACATACAATTCCAAGTGAAAAAGTACCACTCCACTCCAGTTTTTTCAAATGTTGAGTCCACAGCATTTTCTTTGGAGTTTTTAATTGAATTTGTAAGTAAAAGAGCAGCAATACACAGCTTTTTTGTTGATGAAAACACCGAATGCAAAATAAGTAAGTTAATTAAAGAATTGAAAACCAGTTGATAAATTCCAAAGTTGTGAAAGAGTCAACCGACTCATGTTTTCCGATGAACTGATAAGGGATTAATCTTTAAACACTTATAGTGTTTTTACTTTACAGAATAATACCGTATAGTGCTTTACTGTAGTCGAATATACCTGGTGAGAAGTTAAATATAATATTATCAATGTAATTTTTGACTGACTTTGTTTATAATACAAAACAAAGGGAAACATTTTTTAATGCTAAATTGAACTTTTAGTAACATGATTTCTTTATGAAAAATTATTAAGATCAATAATTGCTGTGGTAAATTTTAACGAGTTATTTATAAATGTATTAATGTTGCTAGTTATTATACCAAGTGCTAATAAATCTGTAAGTGAACCGTATTAAAATCTTTATTAAGTATAAAGTTTTATGCACAAAAAATCAAAATAGTAAAATCCATATATGATCCATATTAAATTTAAAATCTTTTTTATCTTAATTTAAGATAATAGTTAACGTCTGTACGCACAATTACCATTAAAAATTGTTTTTTTGGTCATTTAGTTCCTCAAGCTACATTTGCATCTCTTCCACGAAATTTAAGACGTCAAACAAAAAAAAGTTAAATCAATTGGTTTGTAAAGCATACCAATTGACTGAATGAAATTGACTTTTTCTTGGATAATTATCAGTGGTTACGTTTTCTATATAAATTCCATTTTAAGAGCATTGTGGCATTTGAATGAGGGATTAGCAGTGATACAAGCACAAATCGGATACTTTGTTAATAATTAAGAAAAATAGCCATTATGAGTTGAAAGTATGGCCAACATTGTTAATGAATTCATATTGTGATTCTTAGTTATGAATTGTCAATTTTAGACTTAAAACCAATTTTTTTTTCACCAATTGATAACCATGTATGAAAATTTGATTTTTATATGAGAGAAAAAGTATTCATAGTTTCTAAAAATTAATGTTGTAATTCAGGAAGAAATTTTATTGAAACAAAATGATGCTCTTAATTACTTAATAACAATGGTTAAATTTAATGTCAATGGCATTTACGATATAATAATACGATCCATTTGACTGTTAACAAGCAAGTGATGAGTAATCTTAAGACCCTTCAAAGATCTGAACTTCCAAAAATAAATGCAATATACATAAGTAACACCATCTAGTGTCAATTTAAAAATATCGATTTTGAAGTAAAACAGTCTTGAATGGCCTTCAAATTTATTTGAACAAAAAGATAAATATTCAAATTTATGTTATTAAGTTAAACAAATCGATTTATTTTTACATAGCCAATGGAATTTTTATTCATTTTCAATAAAAAAAAACAAATCCAGAAGTAATCTTTACTTAAGTTTTGTTAAAATACATAAGTATCTCAAATTTTTACCACAGTAATATTTTATTAAGAATATTTATATTTGGTATCTGTACATTGCAGGCGTATGGATTACATATGTTTGATCATGATTCACCTTCAATTTGGAACTACAGCATTCACAGTGCAGAAGTCAAGGAATAAATAGTATCTGTTGAGTTTTTGGTACCAATTATCATTGTATTTATTCACCATTTTGTATGTTTTTCATATTATTGTTTGCTCATAAAGAGCATTTAATCATGTTTGTCTATTGTAATTGTGTTTCTAATGTCATTTTACATTACAGAAGAACCAGACCATTCAAATGTAATGAAGTTTGTGAATCTAAATGGATAAAATATTGCATTAGTAGTATACTACGTACTATGGGGCACCAATCAGATTGCAGCATTTAAGCAATACCCAGCTAATAGAAGTGCAGGGGCGTGGTCAGCAGGAAATTTGAATTTTGTGTCCCCCTGGTGGCTGTTACCATAGTGACGTCACTACAGTAAACGCCCCCTGGTGGCCATTTGTGTGAGATCATTATGGTAAATCAAAATGGCCACAAGAAGGATATTTAAAAATTATTAAAATATGAAGACTTACACCACCAATAGGGAGCAGAGGAAAATTAGAAGTTGGTGCCCCCTGGTAGTAATTTGAACTATGATGTAACCATGTTAACCCCCAAGATGGTCATATCATGAGTTCCATCATATTTAGACAAAATAATGAAATTCAAATTAAACTAATCAATTAAATTCAAATTAAACAATAAAATAATTACAAAAATAGAAAAATTATTTGAGGTGTTAAACTTACCATGTGGTCCAACCAGTGTACACTGTAAAAAATGTAATGTGAAAGTCAAAATTAAAACACTATAAATTCCAGGAAAAACATTTATTATCATAAAACAAGTTTAATGATTAGAAGAACCATGCAAAAATACAGAAATTCAAAGTGGTTTCTTGGGAATCAATGAGGGACACTATTCCTTCACATAACTGCAAGAAAATTAACTTTCCTTGGCCCCTCATGTAAGTGTAGATTCTGCCTTTCATGTAGATTTTTTCCTTAAGGGTCAAGTTCTTATGAGGATAATGTAAAATAAACATTAATAATCTCATTGAAGATATCCTCTAGCAATGGTAAAAGGAGTGTACCTCCATTACAGTAGTCAAAATCAGCAGCTTGGGGGTCATGAAGATGGTCACAACATTTCACAAATTTAGTAAGTAACATCTTACTAAATAATGTTCAAAGAATATCAAAGAAAATCAGTTGAAGTTTAAAAACCCTAAAAGGTGAGAGGTTATTCAGACAGTTACTCACACCAGTATCTGTATGGTGTGAGAATAGGTAGTTTTGTCTTTTGTATGAGCTTTTTATAAACTTGTACAGCGTGGTCCATGGTGTAATTCGGGGTTGTTTTCATCCATGGGGATCCAAAGAAAAGGAGCTAAAAATTTCTCCTTATCAATGCCTTGAATGTTCTGGTAGATGGTGATGGCACAATTTTTTATGTTCACAGATCTACCTTTACAGGACCTGCAGAATAGTTTATTCCTGTAAGGGGTGCAGCTGGGACACTGGTCACATTCATCCTTCAATATCTCAAACCAGATATTGAAAAGTGTGGTCATATAATACAGGAAAAATTCCTGTATTCTACAAGGCAACAGATTATACATTGTGCTGCTGCAAACTGTGAAAATTCTGCTCTGGAAAGCATTATCTGATAAAAAATAATAAAACAATTAAAAATGGCCATTAAAAGTCACAGAAATATAATAATACTTACTATAAAAACTGGAAATATTCAGCAATAGTTGTAAAGCAACTTAACAGGTTGAGTTTTAACTATATGGTATCTAAGAGTTCGGTCTCTCTATATCTAAAAATATCTATATATCTAAAAATAAAACTAGCTAGTACAATTATAGATTTAACTAAAAGCAACATTAAAATTGAAAAAAGTTTGTAACCCTTAAGCTTTTACAAGTACCTGGTACTAAAGACCCTTTCATATGATGATGTTAAAACTTGTAGAGCTGTCAGAGTGCTTATAAGTACCTGTGATTAAGATAAAAGCTATCAAAAATAAAACTCTTTAGATTTAAAACAAGTTGAAACATGCTCTTATTTAAAAACTAAAAATTGTAAGTATAAAAACAAGTAAATGGCATTAAAGACCCTTTGCAATGATGATGTTAAAACTTGTAAAGTTGTCACTGTGTTTATAAGTACCTGTGATTGATTAAGTTAAGATTTATCAAAAATAAAACTTCAAAGTTAAAACAAGTTGAAACATGCCCTTATTTAAAAACTTAAAATTGTGAGTATAAAAATAAGTATCTGGTACTAAAGACCCATTGCAATGCTGATGTTAAAACATGTAAAGTTGTCACTGTGTTCATAAGTACCTGTGATTGATTAAGTTAAGATTTATCAAAAATAAAACATCAAAGTTAAAACATGTTTAAACATGCCCTTATTTAAAAGCTAAAAATTGTAAGTATAAAATAAGTATAAGTGGTGCTAGTAACCAATGAATCCCTATAAATACTGAGGTAAAATCTGTAAAAATCATTACAGCCAGTAGTTCCAGATGGAGTTGTTAAACAGAGAATATCTCACAAAAATATAAAAGGGTTAAATGTAACTGGTAAACTATAGTTATAACTGCAATAAGAAATCTATTGCAAAGTGTGCAAAATAAAAGTGTTAGTGACAATAAAAAAGTTGTGAAAGGCTTAAAAAATCAAGAAAAAATTTGAAGTCTGAAGATCAAAACAACACTGGTGAACTATAGTTATAACTGCAATAAGAAATATATTGCAAAGTGTGCAAAATAAAATTGTTAGTGACACTAAAAAAGTTGTAAAAGGCTTAAAAAAATCAAGGAAAGATTTGAAGTCTGAAGATCAAAACAAAAGAAACAAGTAAGTACCAATTTATTAAAATTAAACATTATTATCAGCATAATTGTGAATGGTTAAACAAATGTGAAATTGTATTATTAAATGATTAAATTTTTTAAAAATTTACAGTTGTCAGATTTAAAAAGTATGGTTAAAATAACAGTGATGTCAGATCAAAAGCTTATTTAAAATTATTGTTAAAATGTTTTCAAAAAGCCTGTGTTGCCAGTTTAGTTTTTATTCTCAATTATTTTGTTAATGTTATTTTTTTAAAAAAAATTACAGAGTTGCCAGATTAAAAATTAGATTTTAAAATAAAAGATATATTTTAAAAAATAACAGAGTTGTCAGATCAAAATTATATAAAATTACATGTATATTTTAAAAAATAACAGGGTTGTCAGATTACAATATGATTTAAAATCAAATGTATAAGTTTAAAAAACACTGTTATGCTAGATTAATATTTGACTAAACATATGCTAAATATTATATTTTAAAAATTACAGTGGTGTCAGATCAAGAGTTTATTTAAATTTATTATGTTAATTGTTTTAAAAAAACCAATGTTGCCAGATGTGGATTTAATTAAAAAATAATTATATTAAAAGCTTATAAAAAATTACTGTGTTGTCAGATTATTAAATTGTTTAAGAAATTACTACAAGATGACAGTGTTGTCACATTGCAATATATGTAGGAAGTTTGACTGTGTTGTCAGATGTAATAAATGATATGATTTTAAAAAAATTCAGTTGTCAGATAAAAAATTATGATTAAATTTAAATAGTGTTGTTATTCTATTTGCATTTGAACCTGTTCTTTACCTTAATGACTTCTCTATTTTACTTGACCTATATTTTCCCCCTTTCACTTCTTGGGGTATTTAAGTTGTGACCTATTCTTTAGTACGCAGCCCTGTAAGGGCCACGACTTGTTTTCGATATCTCGGATATTATTTCAGATGTTGTTTTCACATCTCAGATATTATCTCACTAATGAACCACATCTCAGATATTATTTGAGATATTATCTGAGATTTGGTCCGCAATTGAGATAACATCTCAGATATTATTTGAGATAATATTCGAGATATTATTTGAGATATTATCTGAGATGTGGCTCATAAGTGAGATAATATCTGGGATGTGGCTCATAAGTGAGATAATATCTGAGATGTGAAAACAACATCTGAAATAATATCCGAAATAATATCTGAGATATACAAAACAAGTCGTGGCCCTTGCGGGGCTGCGTACTTTAGGTCCCTCACATTATATCTGAAACTACTACTGAGTGTTCTACCTTGTTTGCTGCGTGCATAAAGTTTATATTAACAAGTCGAGTTATTAAAACTACATTCAATATTACAATTGCATTTTATTGTTTTCGCTATCAAAGAATATCTACAACAGGTTATGGGCCCAGGCTACGCAACTGAACTCTGGACTAGATATTTTTCGTACTTCATTTAACTTGTTTTATCTTCAACCTCGAGGTCCAAAGACCTTAGTGATAAAGCCTAACCACGCTACACGTGATAATCATTTTTTGCTAATAACTTTTAAACTGTTCATCGGATTGCAATCTGCTTGGATTCGAATTAAAGAGGACTTTATTACGAATCCATCAACTACAAGATCATTCACGTACGACTACGGATTATTAAGTTATTAAGTGCCGAACACCACGTTTTGACTCCAATTACCATGTGCTTGTGAGTGTTAAATCAACGAAAACTAAAATGAATAACTTTCACCGCATTGAAGCCCTCTCCAAAGATAATTATGAAACTTGGAAGTTCATGGTTAAAGCTCTACTGATTAAAAATGAAAACTGGAGTTATGTAAGTGGACTTAGACCGAAACCGGAAGTGATTCCGAGTGACTCCAAGACGATTGCTGCAGCTGCTGCATGGGAGGAGGCTGATCTAAAAGCTCAGTCAGATATAATTCTTGCCATTGGGTCTAGTGAAGTTTCCCAAGTTACAAAATGCAACACTTCTCTAGAAATTTGGCTCAAGTTAGAATCGATTTTCCAGTCTAGAGGACCAGCCAGAAAAGCCCACTTGCTTAAACAACTGATCCTGAATAAAATGGCTGAAACTGATGATGTCCGTGAGTTTTTGAAGAATTTTTTCGATATTGTGGACAGATTACAAAATATGGATATGAAGATTCAAGACGACCTCTTAACAGTCATATTATTGTACAGTCTACCAGAATCATTTGAGAACTTTCGATGTGCCATTGAAACTCGTGATACACTACTAGATCCTGAATCCTTAAAAGTAAAAATTCTTGAGGAACATGATTCTAAGAAGTCTAAAACTGAACAGAATGCATTTTTTTTAAAAGCAAGAATCTAAATTCATTTAAAACGCATCAACAAACTAAACCTGCAAGTCCAGTTACTCCTTCTGCTGATAAGCCATCAAAGCCAAGACCAAAGTGTAACTACTGCCATCGTTTTGGCCATATAGCTAAGGACTGCAGAGCTAAGAATAATCGATCGCAAAATCAGCCAAAACCGGAAGTTTCGTCGCTTTCTACAGAGGCTGCATTCAGTGCACAAGATTCAACTGTAGCTGCTAATCAGACTTGGTGTCTAGACAGTGGTGCAACATCACATATGTGCCACTCATCAACTCAGTTCAAGAATCGAGAACCAGTAAGTCGTTTACTTCATTTGGCCAATGGCCACACTACAGAAATAACTGCCGTCAGAAATGTATTATTGCCGCATAGTGGAAGTTGTAAATTGACTTTGAAAGATGTACTGTTAGTGCCTGATTTGAAGACAAATTTGCTGTCTATATCTAAGATTACTCAAAACGGATATGATGTAATCTTCAAACGAAATATTGCGATGATTATTAATCCAAAAAGTGATGTTGTTGCTACTGCTGTTTATAAGAATGGCCTTTACTTTATTGAACAGCCAAAAACCACATTTGCTCTAATTGACTATGGCACTTTTACAACTGAAATGCCCACCAAAAGTTTTGACCAATTGCATTTCAAGTTTGGACATCTCAACGAGACGACTCTGAAGAAAGTGA
>JAAFCF010003059.1:3116227-3126530 GCA_013389785.1 Helicorthomorpha holstii
CCAGTTCTAAATAAAGATATATTTTGATCAGCTTGATCAATGCCACCCATGTTACTATTATACATTTTGATAAGTTTAGGTTGATTAATAACAATTTTTCTTTTTTTTCTTTTAAAAATTGAGTCACTTGCTTCAAATCATAAACACTATCAAAGTTAGTAGCCATACTAACCACATTGTTGTCATTCCAACAAACTACTGAGATACCTGTTAAACATTTTAATTAGTTTTTATAAATTTTAAATTTAAATAAACAATACTTTTCTCAATATCTAAAAAAAATTCGAATTATGCCATGATCAGGTATTTCCTGTTCATCAGCTTCTTCTAACATTACCAATAACTCATTCAGAGTCAGTGATTTTCTATAAAACGATTTTTAAGAAATGATTATTCATAGTCCTACCAGCCTTCTGGAAGGATGGTAATGTTTATATAAGTAAATAATAGTGAAATCTTAAATTGTTTCACACAAACAAAACATAATTAAAAAGTTCATCTATTAATTATAATTTACAAATACAAACATCACCATAATTACTCCTACTAAAAGTACTAGACTTACCCATCCACAGTGAAGTCAAGGAATTTAGTCATTTTCAAAAAATCATAATTTTGACAATTAGTAAACACCCCTTCACAGCTGTAAAATGGCAACCTTAAAAGCTAATTTGGGTGAGGAGTGGTCGTGGTGATCGTGTTGTTAACACGCACATGGAAACACGTGCAAGTTTAAAATACTCTACTTTCAAATAAGGTAAGAAAATTTATTTACTTCATTTCAATGGCGAATTGTCCCGTTTATTAAACAAAATTGATTTGTTTTTATGGTGATTTGTCTCGTTTATTAAAGAAAATAGAAGTGAGACAAAATTCCATTTGTTTTTATGGCGATTAGTCTCGCTTCTATGTTCTTTAATAAACGAGACAAAATTCCATTCATTTTGATGGTGATTGAAGTGTATAGATTTGAAGAATATAGTGCAAATTAGCAGCTAGACTAAATTCCAATCACAGTTAAACAATTTTAAATAAGTACCGTTACTGTTTGATTAAATTCAAAATTCAATTTAACAAAAAATTCAGCTGCTTACATTTATTTTTTATTACTTTTACACCGATTTTATTTATATTATTGTTCTCTTAAATTTGCTATATTTGATGTTTGCTGCAAAGATTATATATACTGTATATATGTTTTTTTTTTTTTAAAAAAAAAAGCTTTTTCCCAGCAAACTTTTTAAACCCGGCACTCCACGCCGGCCCTGTTTTCAAGAACAAAAAGTAACTTTAAAGCAGTGATCGAAGACAATATAGCGAGTAATGGATGCACAATCGCCGGAAGACATGTTCAAACTACGATAATTTCATCTTAATTACTTCATCATATTCTTGCAATTTATAATTTTAACCTCGCGAAAGCCTCAACTTTTCTCCTGACAACATGAGTCTGTTGAACTCTCACAACTTTGGTATTAAATAACTAATATAAAATTATAAAAAATTGTCATAAAAATAGCTTAAAGTCTAATTAACCAAATAGTAGATTACAAAATATTAAATTTTTTTTCCAAATATAAAAAAAGTTAATTTATTAGCATAGAAAGACATTTTAGCTATTTAAGACACAAATCTATAGAATATCCTGTGTTGTGAGTCCTCTGGGGCCTGTTTTTGTTACTATCTTATTAAAACATGATCAAACATCAGTGAATGTTGTTTAATAGACATAAACAACAATAGACGCTCACATTTTAGTCAGTTGGAAATGAAAAAACCAAGAACACAAGTTTTAAAAAAATGCTGAAGTAAAATTAAGTCAAATACAAAAAATTCTCAAAGTTTAAATTAGAAAATATTTGATAGGCAATCATATTTAACTCAGGTTTTAATCAACACAACTTGTACTTGTATTATGAGCTATTTAGTTCAAAAAATGTTGTCAGTTGAAAAATTAAGTGAAAGTGCGGTAAAAGGAGCACTGGATTACCAGGCAAAGGAAGTGTGTATGCCGAAGAGGGATTGAGCAGAAACACCCTGGGCCAACGTTTAGCTAAATACAAGGTAGGAAATCAATCAGTTACTTTTAAGTCAAAAAACATCAGTTTCTTTTAAATGTCATATGAAAGTATGATTAAGTGTTGTAGTTGTGAAATCAGTAGATAAAAATATTCAAGATAAATATATTCGAGAAAAATATTCAAAATGGCTAAAAATAAGATTTCCAGATTTATCTCATTAATTGTTTAGATGTTATCAAAGAAAATTATGTAATGAATATTTATTCATTTAAATGTTCAAAACAATTGAGTTTTATTGATTGCTATTCATAATGATCAACTATAAAATATTGATTAAACTGTTAAGGACTCAAGAGTTTTAAACATTTCTAATAATGAAACAGAAAAAGATACCATTGTTTACACTGCATATTTTGCTCATAAATATATGTGAACACTTATTGTATGTCACCTTGTTCAAAAACATTACCACATAAAGAAGTTGCAATTTGTAATGGTTAAATATGGAATTTCAAGTAAACTGATTGTCTTATATAATGTCTTATATTAGCTAACTGTTTTTGATTTTCAATAAAATTATCACAACTATCACTTACATTGACTTGATTTGCTGAATATCTCTCATCATTTTTATATTTCAGTAACTCTGACTTCAATAGTTTTATTTCTTTTCTATATTTACACACTAAAACACTTCTGTTGGCCAATGTATTTTTTTGCTGAGATAATTTAACCTTTAATGTTCTTTATACATTATTTATTAAAATGTAATTTACACTGATACAATCTTATGATGAACTTTTTCTGTTTATTTTTACTTCAAAATTCTGCATTTTACATGACATGAAGTGAATAAAAAAAATTGGAACATACAAATTCGCAACCACTTCTTTTATTTAAAAAATTGATGTTTTGATGGTGTGGCTATACTTATGAGATGTACTGTAGCTTATGTTAAGAAAAATAAGGGTAATTTTTAATTCTTTATTTGTTAAATTCAACTGACTTGGGAAAATAATTATCCTTTGGAATGCAAGAAAAAGAATGAAGACATGACAATGTAAAAAAACAAAACAGTTTTTTTCTTAATATTTCTTTAATGTCATTGATTTGGGTGAAATTAAACCACATTCAGTTACTTCAATTGGATTTATAACTTACAATGTAAAAAAGACAAATGACTGAGACATTGGTTGACTGAAAGACAGTTGTGTACATTAATATCAAATGCTATATTGGGCAATTAAGAAATGAGAATGAGTTGCATAAGTCTAAAATTATCTGGCCAATAAGATGTTAAAGACTTCAGGATCAGTGTTGTAGATTTGTGTATTTGTAAAAACTTATTAAATTAGTTATCAAGTAAAGGACATATGGTAAAGGTAGAACACTCAGTTATAATACATGTGCACACCATCAATGCAAAGTGCACACTGACGATTAAGGTAGGTCACTGTAGCTTACCTCTAAACAAAATGGAAACCATTTTAAATGAGAAAAAAGTAGAAAAATGACAGTTATAATTAGGTTGAACTATAAATATTGTACATTTTCTATAAACAGTCTCAATGTTGACTTCACTTTCAATACGCAATGCATCACTATCTCTATTATTGCCTAACAAAACTTTTATCTTGGTTCATGTTTTTAAGACATGACATGTTTAAGCAGAATGACAGTTACAAGTTCTCTTAAAAGCCAAGAAACCAATGAGTAAAATTGAATAAAAAAATTTATTTAAACTCTAAAATTAAACATTTTCAAGTTTTTATTAAGAAACTACATTTTCACAGACTAAAGTCTAACCAGTGTTCAACTGTTGGAGCATACTTTACCAGAGTTGGAGTTCTGTCTTTAATATAGCTCAGGCAAATGGGATCACCATTCTAAGCAATTATGACAATACAGGAGGCCCTCGAGATACATAACTGGGTCGTTCCAGTACCCTTTATGCAACTCGAATTTTACGCAAGTCCGAGGAATTCTTATTTATGCTGAAAAAAGTTGTAAGATCGAGTTTTGGACCCCAGTGGTTGAAGGCCGGATATACTGTTATTTCAAGTTATTTATAGCTGGTGATGCACTGATGGTGACTTCCGGTGATGTCACCTGCTGTTGAAGTGGGTCAACGACCTTTAGTAATTGGTGAAAGTCTTGGGGCACTTAGTTTTCCTCAAACAGAGAACTAGGTCACTGACCTTCTTCTACAATATACCTTCGGGCCCCACGTGGTTAGGGCTAACACTAGTCGACCTTTCGCAGGTTCTTTTTATTCAAATGGTGTCTCCCAGTATTAAACTCAATTATATTTATAGCACTGTTTATAATGGTTTATATTAAACGTTAATCTTGCTTATTAAATTTGGATAACTCAATCAGCACTTGTTGAGGGGCATTAGTCAGACCGGGCCTCGCACGCGGTTAGGCCTATTTTACTCCCTGGTCCAGACGGGACTTATAATAAATGAATAAGATAAAGCTTACCCTTTTAGATGACTTTTAACTTTCCAGGAATCAATGAAAACCACAATAATCAACTCCACACACAAGTATATATTTTAACACAGTTTATTGCAGCTTGTAATATCCAAATGTATTTAAGGCACACTTTCCAAATAATAAAAATATACCACAACTTCAGCCACTATCACACCTTATTAATCACTGACTAACTTCAAATATCACAACTTGACTTCTCCGAAATACTACGCTGGTTATCACAAATTTTAATTACTTAATCTACTTTTAGAATCCCCTAACTTATGTCTCCCCAATATCGTGGGACACAAGCTATTGTGAAGAATGTAAAAGATAGACTGTCTCAATTTTGGTCATGCACCTTTACTCATTACTGGTAGACCCAACAGCATTAAACATGACCTGCTGTATAATAAGAAAAACACACCATATTCAATTGACATATGGCCTGCTGTATAATATGAAAAACACACCATATTCAATTTACCATTACCACTTTAAAATTGTAATAAAGACACGCACATATGCTGCAATTGTTGCGCTTTTCATAGTCTGCAGTATTGCGCATGGCTTATTGTAAATAGGAATAACACGTCAACGTACTTTCACTTACACATTACAATAAAACAAATTATGAATGGTTACTTTCAATTTTATTCAACTACTGTACATTAAAACAGTAAAAACCAACATTTTCATCTACTCATTCATTTAATACTGAGTTGTCACCCTTTTTTTACATAATTATCTATTGAAACCTGCACCATAACCTTTTTCTTTTCTTTGTAGATATCTTTATAAACAGCAACTGCATCTTCAATCATTTTTTGCACCTTAATAAATCGAGTTGTGTTTGGATCCATTTCTTCAAACAAAACTAAGGCTGAATTTATTTGTTGAAATGATTGTGACATCTTTTTAGTTACAAAATGTTTTGGTTGTGGTTCTTCTATATGTAGTTCTTCTTCAATATCAGGATTTAACATTGTAGCTTCTAAAGCAACAAGATCTTCATTGGAAAGTGGTTCAGCATGTGAATCAATTACTTCATTGATGTCAGTTATAATTATTTCCATTTCAAGTTGCTGTCCAAGATCCACAATTTCTTGAGTTGTTTCTTCATACACTGCATTCAGTTCAATTTCTTCATTACATGTTTCAGCAAATTGAAGTTCAAATTGTGGACAAAGGTTTCTCCAAGCCCCTATCATTGTAGTAAATGTGACATCTTCCCAAGCTTTAGCAATAATTTTTATTGCACTGTAAATGTTAAAACTCTTCCAAAAATTGTTTAAAGTCAGTGAAGGATTTAAATCAAGAGTTTCAATTGCTTCAGAAAATGTTCTTCTTAAATAGTAGGCTTTGAAGTTAGCAATTACTTTCTGATCCATTGGTTGTAGTAAAAAAGAGGTGTTTGGTGGTATAAAAATTACTTTCACATTTGGATAAAAACCATCTAAATGTAAAGGATGACAAGGAGCATTATCTAAAATAAGTAGTATTTTAAAAGGAATTTTGTTAGCAACACAATATTTTTCAGTTTCAGGAACAAAATGATTGATAAACCAATCTTCAAATATACTTCTGGTAATCCAAGCTTTTGAATTCCAAAAGTAATGTACTGGCAGTGTTGCTTTTGAAATTCTTTTTAATGCTCGTGGATTTTCTGAGTGGTTGATAAGAAGTGGTTTCAGTTTTAGCTGTTCAGATGCATTTCCTCCTAATAATATTGTTATACGATTTTTTGCTGCTTTATACCCATGCATTTTATCTTCCTCCTCTGAAATATATGAACGAGATGGCATCTTTTGATAAAACAGGCCAGTTTCATCAACATTAAATATTTGATCTGGTGTATATTCTCCACCATCTATAACTTGTTGCAACCAATCTGGATACTTTTCAGCAGCATTAGTATCTGCACTAGCACTCTCTCCTGTTAACATCACATTACGAAAACCAGCACGCTTTTTAAATTTGTTAAACCAGCCATTACTTGCATTAAATGTTTGTGTTCCTTCTGGAAAATTGCTTTTAATATCTTCAAATAAACTTCTTGCCTTACTTTGAATGATCATCATGTTCATTGGGACACATTTCTTAATGTTATCTTCTACCCACAATGTTAGCAGCTTTTCCATCTGTTCAATTGCTCCTGTACGATTTTTTGTTACTATACTGCCAGCCAAAAAACCTGCTGCTTTGACATGGCTTTTGATCTTTTCACTGTTCTTTAAAATTGTTTGTATTGTTGATATAGCAAATTTCTGTTCTTGGGCAATTGTAGTTATTGTACCACCAGCTTCATATTGTTTGATGATTTCTAATTTCTTTTTAAAGTTGATTGTTTTCCTTTTGGGGGTTCATCTTTTCTGTTTTCTTGATTTGTATGCTTGACCATTTTCATACACTACATGCAAATGTACAGTATAATCATCTAACATTATTGTACAGTACAAAATTTAATTATTAATAACTTACATTTTAAAGAAATAGCCAATACAGTTTCCAATGCAATACAGTTGAAATCAGCAAAAACTGCACATGTGCACATGTGGACTATTATTAAAATACCATTACAATACATTAAATTATACTTAAAATACACTAAATTTATTGTACATTACCCTTATTTAGGTGCCAACTTTCAAAATTATTTACATAAACCACAAATGTTTATGTAAATACAATAATAATCACACTTTCACAGCTAAATACTGTACAGTAACTAAATTTTTCATAAGCCATGTGCTTCTTCACATTTATCGCATGCATTCACTTTGATAATGTGCTTTCAGTGCCAAAAACCTACCTTAGCAAAAGTGCCTTAACGTAAACCAACTTTAGCAAAAGCGCCGTAAGTTTAAAATTTCTATATGTAACTCGAGGATTCTGCATGTCGAAACTATGTATCTCGAGGGCCTCCTGTATCTGGTATATAATGCATCTTGTGCTCCTCTTGGAACAAACTTCAGGTCCTTGCAATGTCTAATGAAAAAGGCCATTTGTTAAAAATGAGATTTATTTCTCAAATTATGAGTGTAAATGGAGACATGTTCTTCTAACATTTCATCAGGAACAAGTGTAAAAATTAATAATCAATTACATTGTCATAAAAAAATTTATGACAATGTAATTGAACAAATGTTCTCTCAACTGGTTTTTGAAAGCATTTGCAAACAATTTTCTAATAATCAGTTGCAAGACTCTCCTTTTCTGCAAAATCAAGCATGTGGCTGTGTAAAAACTTTGGACTTTTCATTATTTCTTTTAATCTGGCTTGTTTAAGTTTATTCAGGGTATATTAAGCATAATCACCAGCCTTTGAACAATTAGAATTCATAATATTCTCCAACTCTGCAATGTCAAGCATTTGGCTTTTTGCAAAGCATAGCTTTGGCTTGACTTTTTATCATTTCTTTTATGTTTAGTCAGACTATATGAAGCATAATCATAAACTTGAATATATGTGTAAAAGAACTTTATAATCAAAATGATTAAGAGGAAGCAATCTTGTGAGTTGTTAATAATGAAATAAAATACTTAGAATTATTTAAACTGAATATAATTTTACTTAAAGGACCAACAGGAAACATATTGAATTACAGTATATTGGTACATATAGAGAAGTGTTGTGTGTATGCCAATCCACTGTACTAGTTAAAAAATGACAGCCTGTTAAAGTAAACATAACAGTGATAGTGCGCAAATTTGAAATGTTTACAAGTGGTTGCTATAACACTGGACATAGCAATGACACATGCTAATATAACAATCATTTTCAACTAAATGAGCAACATCTGTTATTTTTTCATATGGTGATCAAATAGTGATGACCAGACCAATACATTAAATATTTAGTGAGATATTCAACTTTAAAAATCAAAATGAGTCAAAATGACTCCTGCCATCCTTCTAGTGTTAAACACATGGCAAGCAATATTAGACAATATGTTAATGCACACAAATACTATGGAATACTGACACACAATAAATGTTACAATAATTGCTTTAAAAACTTTTTTTAGTAATTTTTACTTTTATGAAATGCAATCAATTTTTAAAATCACAAATTACATTTTTTTTATTTATTTTTTTGTACTTTGGCCATTGCAGTCTCAATAATGTTATCAAATTTTTTATGACAGTGATGGTTACCATAACTTCATACTCAATGTCAATTTGTTTTGTGTTAATACAATATTGAATTGATGTTGATTCTATTTAATTGAAATAATAAACAAAACATATATGTGTGAATGGTAGTTTGACTTGTTTATTATCAATATAGCAAAAGAACTGTCAATAAATAATATAAAGAAATCTACAGTAAGAATAAGCATGTTATTTGGGAGATTTCAAGTACTGCCAATTCCTTACCCAACTCATCCGATGGATGGAAATGTTTGGATAAATGGTATTGCAGAGATCAAAGCTATAATGTTCACATAAAATTGTGGAAGGGGGGCTATGGGTAGAATGTTCTAAAGCTCTGTAAACCCTCTTAAATAATAATTAAATTGAATATAAAAACTGGTCATTTGAACTTGAAATGAATATAAAACAAAGAAATGAAGTTTTTTTGTAATTTTTTGGTCCTGACACAAGCTAAGGCTCAGAGACATGTTTTTGAGACTGATGACATTTTTTTGTACTGGTAGATATGTACATAAATTCTCCATTATTAGAAATGAACAAGACAACTGATAATTCAAACTACCCGTATGTTTTCTCAGTTATTTATTGACATAATCACATTTGATAATTATAAACAAAATAAAATTAAATAATATATATTTATACAAATCTAACATAAAACCCCTAATTAATTAAAATTTATGTTGATTATGATATCATCATGGTAACCAACATGTTAATAAACAAATGGCAACATTATTTAGACTGGAAAAGTCATTATCTAAGACAGTTTAGTCAGGTTGACTTTTTTTATTAAAGTTAATCAAAGATAACTACAAATAGTAAGTAAATTTAGGCTTGGAAATCTAATTTTTCACATGATTATTAATTGGTTAAAAAATAAAGGGTTTTATATAAAAACAATATTTTTCGTGAATATAATAGATGATTTTTAATGGATGACTTGATTACTTTTGTAAAATATAAATGTTATTTACAATGACTATTAAGACACATTTGACTATTTAAACATTTAAAAACAAGGCCCTTCAAATTATTTTTTAACAACTTTTTACAATTTCTTTTCTGAGCTTAATAATTTTACTTTCAAACTTTGGTCCTTTGATTGTTCTGGTCCAGTTTATCATCTTCAATTTTAGTCCCTAGCTTTGCAATTTAATTATTCAACTTTTAAGAAATGGACTGTAAAATCAAAAAGCAAATTATTTTGATCATTTTTCTAGTTGGCTTTTTCAATTTCTTTGACCAGCATCATTTAATTCAGAGATTTCATCTTCAAATTAAAAAACTTAAATTGCATTAACAAGAGCAATTTGCTTTTATCATGCTCTTATCAATAGGCTATTTGACTGCCATAATGCCCTGGTGATCTATTCAAGTTGTTTTTGAAACGGTATATGTTAGGAAACAATTCTTTGTAAAAATCTAAAGTAGGCTAATGATATCAATTATCAAATAACTATTTTTTATTTCTACTTTCAAGGGAAAGTAGTTTTAAACAGCTCTGGAAACACTTGTTTTTATTTTTTCTTTAAAATAATTGTTCAATGGTCAGGATTCAAACTCCCAATTTTCTGATTCCCAGTCCATGCTTTTATCGATGGGGCTATTTGACTGCCACAATGCCCTGGTGAATTATTCAAGTT
>JAAFCF010003059.1:3126540-3138866 GCA_013389785.1 Helicorthomorpha holstii
TTTGACTGCCACAATGCCCTGGTGAATTATTCAAGTTGTTTTTGAAATGGTATTTGTTAGGAAACGAAATTTGACTTCTCTCGTCAGAGCCCAAGAGAATTTGCTCGGTACAGATGAAAGCAAGCTTGGAGATCAGAAAAATGGGCTTCCACAAACATACTGCCTACCAAGTTGTCATCAATGTAAGGGTTGCATTTCTTGGGTATCATTTTTCTGAACACACTTGTCATGATCCTTTGAAACGTTGCTAGGGCGTTACGGAGTCCAAACGGCATTCTGGTCCATCGATAGTTTCCAAACGGCATCTTGAATGCAGTCCACTTCCGGTCGTCAGGGTGAACTGCCATCTGCCAAAACCTGTTTTGAAGGTCCAGTAGGGAGCACACTTCAAATCGAGCTCCGAGACCCACCAGGTCTGAGACCCGGGGAATGGGAAAAATGTCGGGCTCCGTCCCTTGATTCACAGGGCGGAAATCGCAACACAACCTTGTAGTCCCGTCTATCTTGGGTACCAAGACAGGGCATACCGCTTGGCTAATCTCTATTTCCTTGATGTAACCCCTTTGCAGTAGATCATCCACTAGTTGTTTCATTATTGCTACCTTGGGTGGTGAGAATTGCGGCAAAGTTCTATATTTTCCCAACGCTCAGGTGATCTGATTCCGGTGTATTCCGGCAGGCGTAGGCTTCTTGGGCATCTCGAACACATCCCTATTTTGCACCAGTAGTTTGTTCAGGGTGTGGCGTTTCCCCGAGGTCCAAACCCAGCCGTGCCAACTCAGCCATAATGGGCACCGATTCGGGGACCGCGGGAGCCAACGTCTTTAATGGTGATAGGACGTAGAACGGGTGGAGTTTGCTGGGCTCATCGCGAAAATGCCATGCTTGATCCAGCGTGTTGAAATGGATACCTGCCTCAGTCAAGAAGTTCCATCTCAACAGCACCCTGGAGTGTAGTTTTGGGAATAGCACAAACTTGGTGGTGAAGATCCTACCTCCCACTTCTACTGGGATGTATGCCAAATAGTCTCCAAAGCATTGAAGTTGCTGATGCTGTTATGGTTTTTATAGTCTCTCATCAGTGAGACTGCCAATCTTAAGTGTTCATTAGACCTGTTAACCCTCCTGGGCATTTTGTGAAAACCTCAAATTTGACGAGGTTGTCTGTAGTACTGGTCATCATAGTCCGGTTGAGGTTGTCTGTTCTGTCGCGGGTCGAAATGTCTTTGCAGGTAGGCGATCAGCCCGGGCACTTGTTGATCCAATCGTAGGCCTTCCTGATCCAGCTAATTGTCCAGTCCCGGCCTTGTTTGGCGGGCATTAGTAGTACAGGCCCAGTGTTGTCTCGTCGATAACAGCCATCAGCAGTAACATGGCCGTTTGGGTACCTCGTATTATGCACCCCAGGACCCGGTGGAGTGTGGGCATTAGTAACGCGCCCATACCCCATTGATCCGCCAGACCCTACCAAGGAGGCATTTAAACTTCCTTGCCCTGCACCTGGTGTGGCACTCACAGTCGGTTGAGAGTCTTCCTGACCTAGGTCCTCATCCCAGACAGGAGGAACATTGTTGTCCGTGTTCCCGATACCATTCTTTATATTTAGTTCTGCGTTGGAGTTGGATCCGTTTGATCAACCGGACCCCGAAGCACCCCTCCCCATCCAGATGCGTACAAACGAAATACATGCGTACAAACCCCAGAGGTCGGTTGCTGGTGAGCCATAATAAGCGAAGCACAACACACACAAAAACACAATCAAAGCAACAATAAACAAAATCAAAACAAGAGAAATCAACAAAATCAAAACAAAAAGGGAACAAAAAAAGACAAAATCAGACAAGAGCAAACAAGAGGGACAAATCAAAAGGAAAAAAAATAATAAAAACAAGGAAACCAAAATGTCAAAAGCAAAAAAAAAACAAAAGGCAAAAGGAGACAAAACAAAAAAAAATAAAAAACCAAATTAAGAAAGCAAAATCAAAGGAAACAAAATCACTCACACAAGAAAAACAAAATATCAAAAAAAACAAAGAGCAAAACAAGAATCAAAAAAATTGAGCAGAAAACAAGACAAACAAACAAAAAAAAGAAAACAAATCAAAAAAAAAATTAGAGAAAAAGTGCTAAAACAAATCAAAAAAATTAGTAAACAAAAAAAAAATAAAAAAATCAAGAAAACAAGTAAAAAAACAAGAAGAGAACACCAAAATCCGAGTTGGGCACTACTTTGTGAGATCGACTTTTGGACCCCAGTGGTTGAAGGCCGAATGAACTAATATTTTATAGTTATTTAATGTTATTAGTACGCTAGAAGGGAACTTCTGGTGATGTCACTAAGAGTTATGTAGGTCACTGACATCAAAGGCAAGCAGAGGTTGAAAGGCGCTTTAAATAGCAAATAGGTCAATGACCTTCTTAAATAAACCGTCAGGCCCCAAGTGTTTAGGGTTAACTAATAGTCGTCTTCCGCAGGTTCTTTTAATTCTTTGGTGTCTCGCGTTATACAGATTTAGATATTATTTATCTCTACCTTTAGGAGGAATTTAATTGAGTTCTTCCGGCACTCGATACGTGATTAATATCAACTTTATAGTTCTGGGTCTCTTGAGACCGGGCTTCGCACACGGTTAGGCCTAACAGCACATGGGCTAACGCCACTGTGTAGCACTTAATGAAAACAGGGTGCTTACCTTGAAATGGATTAATACCTGGAACCAGTTCCTGAGCTTTGCAATGACTTAAAGCACAATCCAAACTCTGGTATTAAACATCAACACAGTTTATAGGCTTTTCACAAATATACTTGTTTATTTGGGTAGTACAACAAAAATAAGAACAATCCTTTCACTTTCAACAGACACTCCTCAATATCACTCTCTGATCACGATATATACTACTACTTTGATTATCCTAGATATTACAATTTACTTCTCAATACAGGCAAACTACTATCACACACAATTTAAAATATCACATGAAGCCTACTTTAATATTCCACTGGCTTATGTCTCTCCAATATGTGTGGGACACAAGCTGTTGTGAAATGTAAAGATAGACTACTTGGCTAAGAAGTCTATAACTCTATTTATACTTTCTAGGGCAACCCCCACGGGGTCTCTTACTGTACTAAACAGGTGCCTTAAGGGTCCCCATTGAAACAAGGAGTG
Organism: Helicorthomorpha holstii; assembly: GCA_013389785.1. NCBI lineage: Eukaryota > Metazoa > Arthropoda > Diplopoda > Polydesmida > Paradoxosomatidae > Helicorthomorpha > Helicorthomorpha holstii. The sequence goes on from JAAFCF010003059.1 coordinate 3,129,711, forward strand.
ATTTCCACTATCTAGACTATTTAATTACTTTCTTTGGCGCATCTATACATTTTTATTCAACGCGAAACATAAAATGATAATGAACAACTTGCAAAAACAACATAATATACTCTTAACTTGGTTAACGACCTGTGGTCTCCCCACAACTTTTATAACATAAATAGACATTACCTTCATTCCACTTGCACACCAAGTGTAAATGTTTGCAAACAATTGCATGTACTAAAAACTCCATACAGGTACATAAAGAAATGTGGATGCAAACTTTACATATCACAGCAAATTTAACACTGATTTGGGCATGGGTTTGAGGATAATACCTCATACTGGTATTCAGCAGTTGACAAATTTTAAGATGATAAAGATTTAACACCATAAGTGCCATTGGATTTCTTGCAGACATAAGTGCCTTTACATCAAATCCCATTGCAATGCGGTGACAAACAGCAATCTGGCTTATACAAGTTGATTCCATCCCTTTGCAGCATAAAAATTTATTTAAATCCCATGTTTTGCACAAATTGAAGCAGTAGATCAATGCAGCAATTCAACTTAAAATAAATTAGGATAATAACACAATAGTTTCAATTAAGCATATTGCAATACAAACCTCTTGTTTACTTTGCCCTTCATGTAACAATGCTTGAAGGTATGGTGGAATGCTTCTACATACATATTTGTTTTGACTCCAGAACACAGTCTGTGACACATTGCCCACTGTTCAACCCTATTACATTTACAAATTGTTAATTTTATAATAATGCATATACATGTTTAAAATAAATAAGATGATGCCTATTGCAATAAGATTTTTTAAAATATTTTCCAAATTTTTGGGTGTCTGTTGTTTCTTCAAAGTCCAACTTGAAACTCTGCAGACATTTATTAAAAATTATTTAATAATTTATTATTAAATTTATCTTCATCTGGTTCTTGTTGAATCATCTAAACAATATAAAACTCTTCAGGTACAATATGTGCCTGAAGAGTTTTATATACAGTACTTTAGATAGAAGTATTCTTTATATGTTGAGTGACATTCTTTCTCCAGTTTTTGTCAATATGCCACTTACACAGTAATTTCTTTGGTCCTTCTTTATACACTGTGTTCCATGCAGTGAAATACTGTTCTGCATCATCACTCATGAATGTTTTATGACTGATGAGTTAAAAGTGATACCCATTGGTTCCATGTGATGAATCCACACATACAATATTGTTTCCAAATTCTTTCATTATTTCTAATTGGAGCTTTGTTTGGAGAACTAAAAAAACTCATTGTCACTAATGTCTAAGATTTGGACCATATCCTGCATTTTGAAGTTTGCAGCACAAAATTGGCTTTTCTTCACCACTCTGTTCCATCTCCAGTATTATTAATTTTAAACTTGTTCCATCATCATGGGACCTCTCAACATTGCAAATGCCAAATGCATTCAGGATGTTGTGAATGTTGGTCTTGGTTACCAAATGAATTCTTTGACCCCTTGAGATATGACCTCTTGAGATACTGCTCGAAATGAATCTCAAATTGTTTTCAAATACTGTTAGGTTCTAACCCTTATTTTAATCTAGTTGCAATTAAAAGTTTTTCATGCTCAGTGATATGCATAAAATTTAATTGAGGAGCATGGTTGTTATGGGCACGCACACATACCAATGACACATTTCCAGTTTCTTTATCTTCCTTCATCACCATGTGTGCACCCTTTATGTACAGTCTTTCTTATGAGTCAGTCTTTATGTACTTGCCACCATAACACTGTGGGACCGTTAAGGGCACCTGCCAACGTAGTCAAAGCCTGCTTATCACTTAGGTATTGACTAGTTTTGAAGTTGGATAGTTGGATCAAGAAAGGATTGACTGGCATAGTTCCATCATACTTGGGATGGAAATTGAAAAAACCGACGTTTTGATTATTGGCTGGCTGTTGCGCAGTGATGTGCATGGTGAGGAGTTTAGGTTGTTTTACCATACCAGCTTTTGAAGTGCCAGTAATTGGGTGACATAAGTCCCCAACTCATTCACTTTCTGTATTAACTGCTTCAGTACATTTAGGTTTTCTTATGACCATATAGGCTTCATATTTCAGTTTTTATATTACAATACTTAAACTTACTTTCAAATATCATCATTGATACCCAATCTCCATGGTTTGTAACAGCATTTTGACTATAATCAGGTGATACATTACTGTAAGTTATATAAATTGGACATTCTGGAGTGACACTAGAATGACTATTTGAAGTAGAAAACATTTAAGTAATAACATAGAGGATGTTGGACTCAGTCTGCTATGCAATTTTGAATTACAAGTAATCAAATATGATGATACAAGAGTGATGATATTAACCTATTCACTTGTATTGGAGTGTGGGAGTGAGTTGGAGTTGAAAATGTGTGGGTGGCAAATTTTAATATGGAAAAGGAATGCTTGGTAAATTGGACTTTGTCACCCTGGAAAAATGAATAAATTCCTTTGTTTCTTCCTATATCATCATCATCATCCCATTCTGTTTCTTCTAGTAATCATTTGAATTTGAAGCCCTGCCTCTCCCAAATGGGAGAGCAGCAAGAAATTTAAATTTGGTGTCTCCTAAATAGTAGTTTGTGGTATGATGACACTATGTTAAACTCCCTCTTGTGGTCGTTTCATTGGTGACGTCATCATATCTGTACAACATTAAAAATTCAAATTAAACAAAAATTTATTATAAAAATAAAACAAATTATGTTCTTAGGTGTTAAATTTATCATGTGGTCCAAGCTGTAAATAAAAATGTGTGATAATAACTAAAATATAAATTTAAGGAAAAAACATTTATTATCATGAAACAATTTTAACTATGTGAAGAACCATTTATCAATAAAGAAACTTAATTCTTCAAAGTGGCTTAATGTGAATCAATGAGGGAAACTATTTCTTCACACAACTGCAAGAAAATAAACTTTCCTTGAACCTCATGAAAGTTGATCCTTGAGGGTCAAGTTCTCGTGGGAATAATCATTAATTGTATTAGACAAAGTGAAATCAAAAATATTTAAGCAGTTGCATTAAGGGTGTACCTCTATTACAGTAGGCAAAGTCAGCATCCTGAGCGTCAGGAAAATGGTCACAACACTTAACAAATTTAGTAAGTCCAAAAAATTTCAAAAAAGATGAGTTGAAGTTTAAAAGCTCTAAAAGGTGAAAGGTTAGTCAAGTAGTTGCACCAGTTTCTGTATGATGTGAGAACATATAGTTTGTTTTTTGTACAAACTTTTTATAAACTTGTACATCAAACTAACCAGAGTTTTACCACAACCTCTGTTAGAGCTAAACAAAGGGTCTATCTTGGCTTAATAGCAAAAATCTGCATTGGGTGTTAGTCCATGATGTAAATCTGGGTTGTCCTCATCCTGGGGCTCCAAAGAAAAGAAGCTAAACATTTGTCTTTATTAATGTCTTTGATGTTCTGGTAGATGGTTACAGCACTTTTTTGTTTACTGATCTGCCTTTACAGGATTTGCTGTTTCATGTAAGGGCTGCAGTTGGGGCACTGACCACATTCATCCTTTAATATCTCAAACCAGATATTAAATAGTGTAGTCAAATAGGTAGTATAAAAAGTAATTACAAAGCATTACAAAGCATAAAAATATAATAATACTTACTATACAGACTTTAAATACATCAGCAATAGTTTTTTTGATGAAAATAAGATCCAGGTGCTGATTGGAGAGTACAAAATGAGTTACCCAATAAGTAACTTAAACAATTTGTTTTATTAGACTGCCTTGTCTGCAGGAAGAAAACTGACTGATTATTACAGTAAAACAATCCCCTTTATATATACAATTTCCGGGGGGTGAACATTATTATATTATTTGCACTCAACGTAAATTACACAATCAAGCATGAACAAAGTTCATCTCAAATTAAAAATGTTTCAATTAATTAAGCAATCATTAAATGAACCTTGATTATCATATCAATTTAATCATCTAATACTGATGACTAAAAAACCACAGTTTTAAATATAGCTTAAAAGAACTACTTGGTCTCTAACAGCATGGTCTCTGTTATGGTCCCTAATGATGCGTGATATAGGTATATATAATCAAACTAGTTATTAGTGTTTTCAAATTGATTAATTACATAGTTTAAACGTAGTAATTAATAATAATAATAACAGCTTACCCTATTTAATTCTGAATTTAAATCTTGTATGTGGTGTCTTTAAAACATTGACATTACATTTAAAATATATGAGACACTCATAACTATGTTTTAAAAGATATGTTTGATACACATGAAGGTTTGATTGACTGTTAAGTTAGTTAGTGTATCTCGTATCTTTTATAATAACTTAATTTAAATGGTTTGAAAGTGTCACATATGAGATTTAATTACAGAATTAAATACATTTCAAGTTGGTTGTATTACAAAGTATTATTATTATATTTTTAAATCTACAAATGTTTATTTTAGAATACAAAAGTAATAATGACTCCTGCATCAGTCACATCAATTGTTTTAACTATTGAGCCTTACTGTTCCTTAAGTGGACCAAATGAGGTAAATGTGAGGAGTTTGAAAAATATTGCAAGAAGACATTTCACAACATCAGCATATGCCATATTTGAGAACTCCTGACAACTATAACATTGTATTTACTAAAAGAATGGATACTGACACTTTCAATTAAAATCAATTTGCTAACTGGAAATGAAAGATGCAGGAGAAAGATGCAGCATCTATGGCCGCTATGACTAAAAGCAAGGAGAAAGCAAGGCATTCTGTCAGCAATTGGTTTTGAAAGGAAAGAGGAAAACTGTTGGGCTAATATTGACAATGATGTTGAGGAAAATAAAGGTGCAGAAAACCAACAAAAAAACTGTTGAAATACTGTATGTTTGCCATAAGTTAGATGTTGTGCTGCATCCAGATGCATTATTTGGCATAAAATTGCAAGTTATATTCAAAAACTATGTAAGTGGCATGTACCATCGATTGCGAGAAATGCAAACATGTGTCAACCTGCATTGGAGTTGTATGACAATTCACCAGCAAGATTGTTGGAGTTGTATGACAATTCACCAGCAAGATTGTTGGAGTTGCACAACATGTTCAATGAGATGTTGTGTAGGATGATAACAGATGATATCACAAAAGATTTCAAAAAGTATATAAAGCTTTTCTAGTGGTTAGAATTTTGTAATTGGTTTTTGCATTAATAATGGGTTTAATTTGGTTATAGATGCTGTAATGATTATAGTGATAATGATAACAGTCATCAATTTCCTTTTAAACAATCAACTCCCATGCAAAGGTGGAAGAAAATTGTCCAAAAGCATTGAGGCTAAATATGAAAGCATTATAACTAATCATGATCAACTTGCAGAGGAATTAATGGTGTTTACAAGCCATTCTTTCTCTATTGATACAGGCAAAATGTATTATATATTTAATGAGGTGTTTGGGTGTATGGGTACTGATAGCAATTGGGGTATGTGTTTCATCACAATTTTAACTGAAATTGCTGATTTGATTGATGAACATATAAAAAGTTTAGAAATAGATTATTGCGAACATGTAATTTCGATATAATTAGATGAATTGGATTAAATAAAAAGTGTTACATTTGCTTTGAATCCCAATCTAGTGTTTATGTCTGTGTAATTAAAAAAAAACTGTGTATTATGATATCAAAGTTTTATTTGTTTCAGCAAAAAAATACATTATCAGCATAGCAATTTATATGCAAGCCATATTTGTTTTGTTTTTTTAGAGATGTCCAACTTTGTTTTTTCTCATTTTTGCTGCTTTAGTTTTGGTGCATTGATTTGTTTATGCATGTTTATTGCTTTAGGTTTGGCCATAACACTTATCATGCTGGAGGTTTTCTTTAATGCAGCTGCTGTATTTTTTGTTTGTTTTTTAGATGCAATAGCAGCAGCACTATTGTCAGCATCTTCTTTGTCTAAGTAGTATTCCTGTAATTTTTTAGGTATGTTGTATATGACTGTTTATTAAAATCAATAATTTAAATTTTAATTTTATTAAATTTTGTCTTTTTCTTAATTAAAGAAAAATCGTTTTTAAGAAAAATTAAATCTTCCTTCCTTTTGGTTTCCAAGGCCAAAAAACAAAATCGTAAATATCGATTTTAAAACTTACTAACTTTGAAACTGGGAATTTGGGGTGGGACTTATTTTATTGGTGTTATTTTCCTGATTTTATTTAACTCAGGTGTCGTATAATACGTTTCAAATTTATTCTCGCACATTTAACTAAATGTTTTAAGTTTAATAAAGACCCTGCAGGTCTACTAACTTTAACTAAATGTTTTAAGTTTAATAAAGACCCTGCAGGTCTAAACAGAAGAAGGAAGCCGACTCGCTTTCTCCCCTCTTCCAATTTGCGTTACGCACGCTTCTATTTCCTCCTACCCACCCTCCCTTCTAGCTGCTATGCTTCTAGTACAGTACCACTTAACTTCTACACCTTGATCAATAAACAAATTGTTCAAATGATAAAATTTTAACAAAATTTTAAAAAATTAGAAACCATTTTACAGATTATTGATATAATTGCAGAACACCTGCAATATCATAAAAATCCTAAATATAAATTTCTTGCTGAGTTTTGCTTAGGAATAAAAAATAATTTGAAGACAATAAAAATTTATATGTCTTATGACTTTTTAAATGTTTTCATTGGTTGGGACCCAAAACAATGGTCCAAACCAATATAAATAGAGCTTAAAATTTGCTCTAGAGACAGTCAGTTTCCAGCTCTTGAAGTCGTGACAGTATTTTTGAATCAGCAAATTCAACTCTAAAAATTACAGAAGTTTTTCTGGTAAAGTTTAAACTTTGAACTATTTTAATCTAAGTTATAAAGCAATCTCCAAAGTTTTCAAAAAGTGAGTTTTTAGTTTACAAAAACTCAAACGTGAAGTTCAAACGCGAATAACTAAAAATACGTGAATCTTTAAGTGAAACTGTTTACATCGTGAGTTTTTAATCAGAAAACTCTCTGAAAATTTAAATCAACGTAATACGCAGAAAGCAGCAAGAAAAATGTAAGAATCTTTTATCTTAATTATTTTAAATGTAAGAAGGTTTTTTAAATTATCCTTGCAAACGATTTTACCAGTTTGTTAAATGATCAAGACGTTCTAAATATATTTAAAAATGTAACCTATAATTTACTATACGATTTTCCTTCACTCTATTGCTAAGAGTTTAAAAAATTGAGTGCTAAATGTTATTTGTTTATATTCTTAAACTCTATTAGATTTAACGAAAATTATCCTTTGTTTCTTGATAATCCGTTGGCTCGGATGTTAATGTTAGAAAAATTATAAAGCCTCTAAATATCCCGAATATTGTTGTGTTGATGTTACAAAAAACAATTTCCTCTCAAATTAAATAACTTACCAAATTTCTTTTATTCAATTAGCATTAATGTCAATAAGATTTTTAAATTATCATATGATAAAGTTGAGCCAAAATTTTATTGCAATTTGTTTAGACTTTAGAATCTGATTTAAAATTATCGTATGGCTATTTTAAATAAGGAAGAAATGAATGTTTTATAAAATTTTAATGTTTTTAACTAAAATCATGACTGCTTTTATTTCCAACTTTTGCTCTGTCAACTTGACTTGTACACTTTTGAAACTAGCTAAGATTCTAATCTCTGCTAAATCTTATACACTTTATGTCCAGTTGAATCTTATTAAATTACATTAAACGAATTTTAATCTAGTTCTTTAATAAGTCTACAATTAAATGATTTTTGATTCCTTGTTTAAATTCCTTGATTAAACTTTTATAATTGCCATTTCTGATTACGTTTTAATTATTACGAGTTTCTTTAAAAAATAATGCTAAACATTTTTAAGAATTTTTTAAAAAAACTAAAAATTTGTAAAATTTAGTAAGTTTTACATTCTTATAGTTCAAATCCAATTTTTAAAAGCTCTCTTTAAATTCTCACGTATTGCATTCCTTTTTTAAAGAGATTCAGCCAGTTTTGCTTAACCATCTTTAAAACTAAGCCACAAATTGTTTTATAATTAAATTACCGAAATTGCCTTGAAATACGCAAAAAATTATAAAATTTACTGATCTGCTATTTACTAAACACATACACATGAAATTAACATTTCAGAATAAATTAAATTTAATCATTAATAATGCTCTCTTTATTATGTTAAGATTAAGTTGCTATAAGATTTTGCTAACTTGACTAAACTGGCAGAACATGTAACATTCACTCTAGTACTTGATAAATGGAAATTTGAAGTAATATTTTTCATTTGGTTATTGACTAGTTTCGTCATTTCAGTTAAATTATTTCCAAAACAATTTTTCCGTTATTTCAATTTCTACTATAAATTATTCTCTCTAAGTAGTTAATGCGAAGTTTGGTTATTCTAGAGGGTTTTTATTAAAGTTTTCATTTTAAACAATTTTGATCAATTGAAAAACAACTTCTGGTTGCTCAAACTCAGGTTTAAACAAATAGTATCGTTAATTTCAAATTATCTTTCAAAAACTTAAAACGTTCAAACAAATCCATTGAAAAAATTAAATACAATTTCTTATTAATGCGTGAATTTAAAATTAAATTATTAAAATGTTTCTAAGATAATTCATGTCAATTTAGTAACTTTGATAAGTTACTTTCGCTGATTTAAAATCGATTTGTTTCTGCTTAAGCCTTTTAAATTCCTTAATTTGGAATCGATTTATTTATAATTTTGAAATGCTAAATTTGAAAACGATTCATTTAGTTTGAAAAAGGTTCTTTAACTAGTAAGCTTTGAAGGTTGAATTTCAATTGATATTATAACTTGTGACCATTGTAATTTGAAAATTTTTTCTTTCTTTGAGAATTTCAAACTTCCTGTTATATTAATGTTTTATTCAACAATGTCATCAGTTTCAAACAACTGTTCTAAAGTCAACGACCCTAAGTCTTTTCTCAAGTCCTGAGGCAGGTAGCGACAGTAACTTGGTCACTAACCTATTTACTAGGTGCCTACGGGCCCCACGAGGTTAGGGTTATCACAAGTCGTCTTTTCACAGGTTTTTTATTGTAAATTAGTGTCTCATGAGTTTGTAATAAAGTTTCAATATAAATTTAATTTGGTCTATAAGAG
>JAAFCF010003059.1:3138966-3153043 GCA_013389785.1 Helicorthomorpha holstii
GCATTAATGTATCTAGCTATTGCTACAAGGCCGGACATTTCATATGCAGTGAGTGCCCTCAGTCAATTTAATTATTACGGTGCTACTCATTTTGCTGCTGCCAAACGAGTTCTGCGATATTTGAAAGGAACTTCGAATCTTGGACTGTGCTATCGTGAAGGTGAATTGAAAATTCAAGGATTTGTGGATGCGGACTGGGCCGGATGTCATAAGGATAGAAAATCGTATACCGGATTTGTATTCTGCCTTGGAAATTCTGCCATCACCTGGGAAGCCAGAAAACAACAAACTGTAGCGTTATCAAGTACAGAAGCTGAATTTGTTGCCATGTCTGAGGCTACTAAAGAAGCGTTATACTTGAAGTGCTTGTTTACTGAAGTAATGGACGTTGACCATGGACCTGTGAACATGTTTAACGACAATCAAGGAGCTGGCCAACTTGCGAAAAATCATGTGTTTCATAGCCGTACTAAACACATCGACATCAGACATCATTTCATACGAGATGCTGTTGCCAATGGGGACATCAAGATCAACTATCTTTCTACTGACCAAATGCAAGCGGATATGCTGACTAAAGCTTTGCACGGACCAAAGCATAAATTTTGCGTTGAAAGTTTTGATATGTCTTCAGTTAATCATAATGTTAAGTAAATCTCAGTTTGAGGGAGGGTGTTGTTATTCTATTTGCATTTCAACCTGTTCTTTGCCGTAATGACGTTACACTTCTCTATTTTACTTGACCTATATTTTCCCCCTTTCACTTCTTGGGGTATTTAAGTTGTGACCTATTCTTTAGGTCCCTCACATTATATCTGAAACTACTACTGAGTGTTCTACCTTGTTTGCTGCGTGCATAAAGTTTATATTAACAAGTCAAGTTATTAAAACTACATTCAATATTACAATTGCATTTTATTGTTTTCGCTATCAAAGAATATCTACAACAAATAGTATAATTTTAAAATGACAGTGATGTCAGAATAATATTTAATTAAACATATTATGTTAAGTAATATATATTTTTAAAAAAATTAACAGTGTGGTCAGATCAAGATTTTTATTTAAAATTATTAAGTTAAATGTTTAAACAAAGTCAGTGTAGCCAGATTTGGATTATATTCAAGATAATTATGTTATATGGTTTATAAAAATAGTAGTGTTGTCAGATTTATGTATTTAACAATGTTAGTCAATAATAAATATGTAAAAAATTACTTCAAAATGAGTGTTGTCACATTGCAATAATTTTAAAACATTTGACGGTGTAGTCAGATGTAATAAATATAATCAATCAAGGAATAAATTACAAATTTGTTTATTAAAAAATTAATCAATTGTGTACTTTTTTAAAAACTATGTACTAATCTAGTATAACATTAATTGTTTAAAGTTATGGCACAAGAAAATATTGACATGGAGGCATGGATGCATGATGGAAATGATGAATTTTTTCAACCATTGTGGTGGGATGATGGTAATGAAGAAGTATTTCAAAGGGTTAACTTAGAAAATTTTCCAATTGAAAATCAAATAGGAGGACAAACACAGTTTGATTCTACAGAATACTATACCATCTTAAAACAAAGACAAATTAACTGTCCTAAATTAAAAACTAGTGCAGAAGAAACAATAATTGATTTGCATAGAATTAATGAAATACCCCCAGCACAATTTCATGTTAAAGTTAGAGGCATTTTTGACAATATAATACAAGAATGCACAAGAGGGGTGAACCCTTGAGATCAAGTCAGAGTGTATATGAATGCTGACACTCTGAATGATTCCATTAGTACTACTTATGTTAAATGTGAGCAATTAACAGGGGGTTTTTTAACAAATAAAATTGAAAGTGTGCAGCAATCCAACCAAAACTTTCATATTGGAAGAGTTCCTGTTAAATTCACAATTTTTTGCATCAAAATGCCTCAAGAAGGAAGAGGAAAACAAGATGGAGCGCTAAAGAGAAGTGTACCGCAGGTAGAGCTGTGAATGAAAAGAAAAAGATCTACTATTGCAATAGATAATTATAGTTATTCAACAATAAACTATATTATTAACATTAATATATTTATAGATAATAATGATGAGATATGTTTAGCAAGAGCTTTAGTTGTGGCTATAGCTCATGCTAAAAAACTGATGAATTCTTCTGAAGCCAATATAAAATTATATGACAAACTGCGAAAAAGTGATTGAATCAATCAAAAAGAAGCAGCAATGACTTTACTAAGAGCCTCAAATGTAGCTGAAAGGCCATGTGGTATGCCTGAAATACAATTATTTCAACAACATCTCATCAATGAAGACATTCAAATTGTTGTGTTTCAGGCTGAACAAAACTTTCAAGTTATCTATAAAGGTCTTAAAGTCTTAAAGGTCTTGAAGGTCTTAAAGTTTGTATTGGTCTAGAGGTCATTTTGAACCAATTACAAATTTGACAGGATTTTTCGACACTGAAAGATTTTGTGTTTTGTGTATGAAAGGTGTGTCATGTGTGCATCACTGTGTAAATCAATGCCAATCATGTTTTAAAGTGGATTGCAATGATTTTCTAAATGAAAAAGATGGTTTACCAACAAAAAAGTGTGTTGATTGCAGTCGCTCTTTCTTTGGACAATTATGTTTTGACATGCACAAAACCAATGGCATTTGCACCACACACCAAATGTGTCGAACATGTTATAAAAATTTGGACAATAAACATCATGTGTTTTACACATAAGTGTTAATATTGCAAAATTAATGTGAATAATGATCACCAGTGTTTCATTCAAAAATCAAAATTGGATGCAAAAACATCAACATTTTGGTATTTTGATTTTGAGTCACTGATATTGCCAGATGGAACCCATGATTACTATTTACCCCCTATGGAACCCACTATGGAAAGGGATATGATCATCATCTAGTGATGCAATGGGTGCATGAACAATCACAATTTCCAGAAGTAATTATGTCAGGGCAAAAAAATATCATTAAAAAGTTAAGTGCAGTTTATTGACTCTTATAACTTTTTGCCTGTGCCACTTGCAGCACTGTCATCTACAGTAGGCATAAAGGAATTAAAGAAGGGCTATTTTCCACATTTGTTCAACATGCCTGAAAACCAGGACTATGTTGGTAAGTGGCCAAATTTAAAATACTATGCACCTGAAAGAAAGACAAGTAAAGATAAAACGCCTTGTACAGTGGTATAATGCAATTGAACCAGGCACTGTCTTTGATTTGTAAACGGAGTTGCTAGAGTATTGTAATGATGATGTAAGAATTTTAAGAGCAGCTTGTAGTCAATTTAAAGTTGATGGATTAAAGTTGTTTAATATTGATCCATTCTTACATTGTGTAGCTTTACCTTCATATTGTCAACTGGTATATAGGACTTTGTATATGCCAGAAAACAGTATAGCCATCATACCACCAAATGGATATTCAACTAAAACCATATACAGTGCTATTGCAATTAAGTGGTTAATGTGGGTAAGCCAGCAGAAGAAAGTCCACATTCAACATGCTTGTAATAGTGGTGAAGTGAAATTTAATAACTTTTATGTGGATGGATATTATAACAACAACAAAGTGGTTTATGAGTTTCTAGGATGCTACTATCATGGTTGTGAGTTTTGCTACAACAGTACAACTATGAACACTAAACTGCAGTTAACAATGATTAGTTTAAATCTAGAAACAAAGGACTGCTTAAAAAAACTGCAAGAAATTTTAACTGCTGAAAGTATTCAATTAGTGATAATGCGTGAGTGTCAATTTCATAATATTGTGGAACAAGATGTTAACCTTAAGCACTTTATGGAAAATACCCTAGTACCTGAAGCAATTAATCCCAGAGATGCTTTTTTTGAAGGAAGGACTGCACCAAAACAACTTTACAAAAAAGCAGATGGTAAGTGCATTCGCTATGTTGATTTCACTTTTTTGTACCCTTTTACCAATAAATATGGTAAGATGCCTATTGGACATTCTCAAATCCTGCACCCTGCAAATTACAATCCAGGACAATATTTTTAATTGATAAAATGCAAAATTTTACACCAAAACAATTGTATCATCCAGTGCTTCCTTTAAAATGTGGTGGTAAACTAATGTTTCCTTTGTGTCGTACTTGTGCTATGACAAAACAAGAAGAATGTCAGCATAATGACAACGAATGCACTTTATATGGTACTTGGGTATCATTAGAACTTGATGAAGCATTACTGCAGCAATGTAAACTTGTATCAGTTGACAAAGTGTGGCACTATCCAGAGTTTCTGGAATGCGTTCATGGTACTAATTCTGATAATGGATTATTTACATAGTATGTAAATACTTTATTAAAAATAAAGCAAGAGTGTTCAGGATGACCAGTTGGTGTTGAATCTGATGAGGGTAAACAGCAATACATTAGGGACTATATTGCTGCAGAAGGTGTAGAACTTACAAATGTGCAAAAAAATCCAAGATGATGTGCAATTGTCAAGTTTATGCTGAATTCTCTTTGGGGGAAATTTGCTCAATAAGAGAATTTGCCAACCACAAAATATGTAACTGAGTATCAGGAACTTGTAGGGCTAATAGAATCAAATTTAAAAACTATTACTGGTTATTATCTTGTCAATGAAAATTAAATGATGGTGACTTTTGTGCCTACAGTTGAAGCTGTGCAACCCTCTGGACACACTAATGTTGTTGTAGCTGCATTTACAACAGCAATTGCGTTTGTATAATGTGTTATCAAGACTCCAAAAGAATGTGCTTTACATGGATACTGACAGTATTATATATGTTAGTCCCAAAGATTTCAATCCTATAGAAGATTTAATTGGTGATAAGCTTGAGGATTTAACAGATGAAGTGTTATTTTTTCAAGGATACTTTAGTGTGTCTATAACTGAATTTGTGAGTGGTGACCCAAAAAACTATGGCTATTTGTTATCCAATGACAGTGTATGGAAAGTATGAGGAATAACTCCTACATATTCTACAGCCCAGGTTATAACATTTGATGTCATTCGTGCAATGGTAACCGAGTTTGTTCAGCATTTGCACCATGAGACTGAAGAACAACCTATTCATCTTTAAATACAGGAGCATCTAATTAAAAGGACTAAATACACTTTTAATTTAAAAAATATAACCAAGGAAAAAATGTGCAGAGTTGTTTTTGCTAAAGCTGTTGTGACTAATGAATTTGTTTGCTACCCTTATGGATATGTACAATAATTTTGTTTGTGCATCATGTTAATAATGCGACAACTGTTTTATTAAATAATTAGGAGTTATTGTTACTTGTTTATTTTAAGTTAAATATAATGTACAATGATTGTGTTTGTGTAATGTTTATAATAAATAATATGTTTATGGAATAACTATGATTTATTGAAACTTGTTTATTTTTCATTAAATGTTATCAATAAATAGTTTTTAGTGTAAACAATTACTGTTGTTACTCAACACTAATTTTCAGCACAAAAACTATTAATTAAATGTAGTAAATTCTTAATAAAACTTGTTTACATGTCTGCAAACACTAATGTGCCAAGCCCTCCTTTTTTAATATCTTTCTGTTGCATGTTACTATATTGTGTTATAAATATAAGGCAGTGTAGTTATGTGGCTGCTGTTAGTTGCAATGGATAGATCAAGGAGAGCTGAGGTGTATTATGATGCTAATCATCCTGCAGGTTACTCTGGCAAAGCCCCATTAACTAATTTATTTAAACTTAATGATAAAAAAAGAATGGGAAAATTGGTGGTTAAAGCAACCATCATATACAATTCATAAACCTGTAATAAGAAAATTTAAAAGAAATAAGTATAAAGTATTTTCGATAGATGAGCAATGGGAAGCTGATTTAGTAGATATGCAAGCATATGCCAGACATAATGATGGGTTTAAATTCTTGTTAACATGTATCAATATATTTTCAAAATATGCATGGGTTATTCCCTTAAAAAATAAAAGTGCAAATGAAACAGCCAAAGTATTTAAAAGCATTTTAACAGATAGTGGTAAACACCTTTAAAATTATGCACTGATCAGGGTAAAGAGTTTGAAAATTCTAAAATGCAAGATGTATTAATCCAATTTAATTTTTATTATTTTTCAACCAGAAGTGATATAAAAGCAGCAATTGTAGAACATTTTAATAGAACTCTAAAAACTAAAATGTGGAGATAATTTATACAAATTTAATTTGTGATTTACCAGTTGATAAAATTGTTAGATTAAACTTTATTACCAAAAAACAGCAAGAATTAACAAATGCTGGAATACAATTTGATTTCATAAAAAATAGCTTTGTAGTAAAAAGGATTGTTAAATTAACAGGAAGCTTTAATGGTCCTAAAGTTTTAAATGCAACTGTAAATAGACTTTTTCAAGACGATATAGATTTAGCTGTTAGATCTGTTGTGAAACCAATTCATGCAAACATTCCATTGCCCTTATTTATTGATATTACATTATTTTTACATGAAGGATATCATAAAAGTATACATAGATTTTATGTTGAATCTAAAAATGGGAATGGTCGTATTACTAATTCTAAAACCTTTATAAGTTTTATTGGTTTCAAAAATTCCCCTTATAATCTGATTGCGACACCATATTAATTTATTGCTGATGAACGACCCTCCTTTAGACATAGTGGTGTTTTTCTGTATACAGATTGCATTCAACCTCATCCTGTTGGTGACAACAGCTAATGTATCAAAGATATGATAAACCACACTACTATCCTGTTTTTTTACACCAATTTCAAACTATTGATTTAGAGCTTTTGGACGTATATGCAGAGCCTTTTAAATTTGCAGATGGGATTACTTTTGCTAAATTACATTTTCATCCATGTCTTTAAATATCAATACACTCTTTAAACTGTATCATTTGCTAACCAACCACCCATCACAATGGATGATTTATATACAAACTACTACCGAAACCAGGCAGGTTATGGCGACATTCATTATTATTGAGGTGGACGTGTACAAAGAGGATATGGCTTTGGAAATTTCTTTTCAAGACTATTTAGATATGCTATGCCTATAATTATGCCTGGAATAAAAGTTGCAGGAAAAGAATTGGCTCAGACAGGATTACAAGTAGTTAATGATGCACTAGAAGGAAAGGATATAAAAGCTTCTAAAAACAAAGATTTAGTCATATTGGTCGTAAGTTGGCAACCAGAGCAGTTGCAGGTCTTCGCACACAAGTTGGACGTAAAAGAAAAAAACATCCAAAAAAAAGCTAAAACAATTAAACCACATTTACACATACCGGTACCCACTACCAAGAAAAGGAAAAAAATTCATCAAACAAACCATGTAAATGTTCAAGAAAAGACATATTTGGATATTAACCATGGCTACTGTAATCCCTACATGTCAATCAGAGTTGGATTTATTTGCTACCCTACCTTTGCAAACACAAATTAAAAGCGGAACATGGACAGCTCATCAACCAGTGTCAAATATTGATGACAACAACTTAATAATTATTGACATTGGAGGATATGATAATGACTACACTGACTTACTACTAAATGAAATATTTATATCAGGTTATGTTGTAAAAGCTGATGGAAAACCCATTACAGCCACAGACAGTGGCACCAGTAAAAAACTTCATGTATAGTTTATTCAGCACTATTGAATTAATGATTAATGGTGTACCCATCACAAAAGCTACAAATAATCATCCATACAATTGTTTTCTTGAATCAATGTTAAACTTCAGTAAAGATCAGCTTGAAACAATAGGCTCATGCTCCATGATGTATAAAGATAGTGGTGATGAAATGGGGGCATGCCAAACTACAAAAACAGATAGTGGATTGTCCAAACAAATAAATCAAATTAAAGATTCATCCAGAATATATATGTCTGGGCCTTTACGATTTAATATTGCAAATAGCGGACATTTTCTTTCCAAAAACATTTTCTTTCCATTTTCACCCTCTGAGGTGGTAACTTGTTTGTGCCTGGCAATGTTTCAATCTGAAGTTGAAATTAATGACGATAGACGTGTGCTAACTCATGCTTAAAATGGATGGTGTACAGTTAATGCAATACATGCAAGCAGACAAAACAGCTGCATCGCGGTTTCTTGGTGTTTTACCTGCAAATCATTTAACCACCAACAAGTTAAAATATCCATCATGTGCCATTGTAAATACTGATCCTGAAGATAAGCCTGGTCACCACTGGGTAGCTTTTTATTTTACAAGAAGCAAATGTGAATTTTTTGATTCTTATGGTTATAAACCCAAATTTTATCATAAGTTCTGGTGTACATTTATCAAGCGGAACAAACTAACATTAATCTACAATAATCACACTGTTCAAAGTCCCAACTTTGCAGCATGTGGAGCCCATTGCCTATTTTATTTGTATCATAATTATCACCAATTTAGCATGAAGAGAATATTGAAAATGTATAATTTAAATTACACAGCACTTTTGGATGCAAATGACATTATGGTTGAAAATGATTTGGAACATTATGTTCCAGTAGATATGGTAATTGATCCCAGTAATTAATAATAATTATGTGAAATTTCAGATAAACATTATTGTAAACTATTTTTATTTATGAATTTCTTTAGTTAACACATTTTTAATACGTAACAATAGTTAACACATTTTCAGATTTATGCTTTTTTGTTGGATTACAAGCTCTACTTGACAATCACTACAAGCATATGAGTATGCAAAAGAAAATGCCACTTTACAACAAATTGGTGCAGAGATTTAATCAACTCTTGGAACAAATGGAAAACAGTGTGTACAATTTCAACCTCATATAACCACAATAAAACCTGATGGAATTTTCCCAACACAACTACTAATGTATACAACACCCCCTACAACACTGTTTATGATACCAAAAACAAACACTCCAAGTAGTTTTGTAAAAGCAGCAAAAAAACATAGAAAAAGAAATACATCTAGCAATGCAACCAAAACAACCCCAATAAGAAGAACCAGATCTGAATAAAAATGGTTTTAACCATATTACTTGAGAAAAGTCATTGGGAATGATGATGATGATGCTCAATCCAGAACCAAACACCTTCATGTACTACCTAAAAAATTACAGGAATACTACTTAAACAAAGAAGATGCTGACAATAGTGCTGCTGCTATTGCATCTAAAAAACAAACAAAAAAATACAGCAGTTGCATTAAAGAAAACCTCCAGCATGATAGGTGTTATGGCCAAACCTAAAGCTACACTGCATAAACAAATCAATGCACCAAAACAAAAGCAGCAAAAATGAGAAAAACAAAGTTGGACATCTCTATAAAAAACAAAACAAATATTGCTTGCATATAAATTGCTATGCTGATGTATTTTTTGCTGAAACAAATAAAACTTTGATATCATAATACAATGTTTTTTTTAATTACAGACATAAACACTAGATTGGGATTTAAAGCAAATGTAACACTTTTTATTTAATCCAATTCATCTACTGATATCGAAGGTACATGTTCGCAATAATCTTTTTCTAAACTTTTTATGAATGGCAAGTTGATCATGATTAGTTATAATGCTTTCATATTTAACCTCAATGCTTTTGGACAATTTTCTTCCACCTTTGCATGGGAGTTGATTGTTTAAAAGGAAATTGATGACTGTCATCATTATCACAATAATCATTACAGCATCTAAAAACAAATTAAACCCATTATTAATGCAAAAACCAATTACAAAATTCCAACCATTAGAAAAGCTTTATATATACTTTTGAAATCTTTTGTGATATTATCTGTTATCATCCTACACAACATCTCATTGAACATGTTGTGCAACTCCAACAATCTTGCTGGTGAATTGTCATACAACTCTAATGTAGCTATTTTGTCATGGTTGACACATGTTTGCATTTCTTGCAATCGATGGTACAGGCCACTTACATAGTTTTTGAATATAACTTGCAATTTTATGCCAAATAATGCATTTAGATGCAGCACAGCATCTAACTTATGGCAAACATACAGTATTTCCTATCCTCTCAAATCATCTTTTTTTTGTTGTTGGTTTTCTGCACCTTTATTTTCCTCAACATCATTGTCATTATTAGCCCAACAGTTTTCCTCTTTCCTTTCAAAACCAATTGCTGACAATGCCTTGCTTTTTCTAAACAGTTTCAAATACAGGTTTGCCACAGTCTCATTCACCTCATAGTCATAGCGGCCATAGATGCTGCATCTTTCTCATGCATCTTTCATTTCCATTTAACAAATTGGCTTTAATTGAAAGTGTCAGTATCCATTCTTTTAGTAAATACAATGTTACAGTTGTTAAGAGTTCTCAAATATAGCATATGCTGATGTTGTGAAATGTCTTCTTGCAATACTTTTCAAACTCCACACATTTACCTCAAATGGTCCACTCAAGGAACTCTCTCCTCCAAAGGCTCAATAGTTGAAGCAATTGATGTGACTGATGCAGGAACCATTTTTACTTTTGTATTATAAAATAAACATTTGTAGATTTAAAATATAATAATAATAATACTTTGTAATACAACCAACTTGAAATGTATTTAATTCTGTAATTAAATCTCATATGTGAAACTTTTAAACCATTTAAATTAAGTTATTGTAAAAGATACGAGATACACTAACTAACTTAACAGTCAATCAAACCTTCATGTGTATCTGTTGTACTTTTTGGGTTTCATTGATCGTCGTATTTGCTATTCATTTTGCCACAGTTGCCATTCCACTGATGGTTTAATATGTTTTATTTGTCATTAGGCTCATAAAGAGCATTTGCTTATTTGTTATGTGTTTATTAATGTGTTTTTCCTATTTCAGACATTGACAGACCTCAATTCTGAATTAGAAGTGTGTATATTTGGACAAAATAGCAAGACGTAACTTTAGATGTAATTTAGACTAAATAATATGGGAATAATGATCCCAATTACCTCTGTCTACTGCTGTACCAATAAGCCAATAGTAATTAATAACTATCAATAGTTTAATTCATTGATTTGCTTTTAATTCATTGAATTGCATTAGTTTTCATTGTTGAAAGCATGCTCACCACGTGGTAATGGCATGCTTCCTCTAGTTTAAAATAATTATTATAATCGATTATATCGATAGTATATTGATTTTTACATGCTCCCCTATGGACGCATATAATCGAGACTTTAGAAGTCTCCAAAATGTCATAAATAATTGTAGAATAACTTTCTCATTAGTATATTCTTATTAGTCATTAATTTATCTTTCATTATTGATATTACACTTGTTTCTAGCATTAGTATTAAAGTAATTATGACATTTTTAGTGATTTGGACATTGGCAAAGCAACTACAGACATGTTAACATGTATTTTTAATTAGAATTCTCTTTTAAGCTTTTCTTAATTTAATTAATAATTCTCATTAATTAAATGTATTTTAGGAATCATTTAGTCCAACTAATGGTCATAGACCTTTTGTTTTTTTCAAATGTTTTAGGTCATTCTGGGTCCATTGAAAATGTGCGTTACCCAGAAAAGGTGATTCGTGAAGGTTCATTGCTCTAACCTTATGTTATTGCAAATATTGTTAGTTGAACCTATTTAATAATGATCTAATGATCATTAAATTGTTATTACATTGAGAATTAGTTGCATACTAATTCTAATTAATACGATTGTAATATCCCAGCGGGGATAGTGATTCAAATCGCGTTTTGCATACGCCGCAATATGCGTGCATGTACTTTGGATTTTCACTTGCGGTGTGTCATTCAATGAATAAAGACCTACTGATTTTTAGATCCATAATCAATAGTTTTAAGTTTATTATAACGATTTAATTTAATCTCATGTGGAGAATTTATTAATCTAAAGTATAATAATAAGTAACTAAGTTTGGAATTAGTAATTAGTAGAACAAGTCAATTTAAAGTTAGTAATAACGTTAGATTCACCAGATAAAGGCTAATTGAGTCGAAAACGTCTGCTGAGTGTGGTCTACAGGAATTTCCTTTGTTAACTACGATTTGTGCATAATCAGAGTAGCTAACTGATTAATGCATATTGAATAGTTATTCATTATGAGAATCATAGTGTAGTACAAAACACCACAACAATGGTTATGGGCCCAGGAGTAGTCCATTAACTTTATCAACGAATTTAACAAATTGTGTGAAGCCAGTGGAAGACAAAAGAGACTTCTTTCAACAGGTTGCATCAGCCCTTAGTGAGACAAAGGACTGCAGTGCTAGGACACCTCTTCTACATTAAGTGCATCATATTTGCTGTTGTGCAAATACAAATTGTGATTGTGAATTTATAGCAATTAATTGATTGCAATTTTGTGTGTGTGCTGCATACTTCTATTTGGATTATTTTAAGGATTCATAAAAATAGGTGAGCAATTAAAATACTGTTAGGATCTGGGCATGTTGGCTCGTCCCACACACCTTTTTGAAAATTAATAATCAATTTAATAATAAATTATAGAGCTTTATAGTTTTATAATTTATTTTTCTTTATGTTGACTAACATTTGGCTTTTGCTGGAAAAATCCAAATGAAATTTTGAAATTCATTATCTAAATTAACTCCAGAAATGTTTTGCTTAGCAAAACAAAATAATTCCTATATTGACAATTTAATCTTGATGAACTTGTATCAACTATTTCAAATAACCACTGTATTACTCATATATCTTGTAGTCTACAATAGTGCATATGTTTCTCTTTACTGATTTAATTCTTATCATGATAATCTTTGTATGTTAAGAAACTGAAACAAATTTACTAAAACTAAACCAAAAGAAATACATTTTTAATTTGTATCTGCTGCTTTGTTCAATTAATGATTTCCTGTTATGGAAATTTCTAATAGGAGACATCCTATTAGGATGAAAAATTCTCCAAAAAAGTCCAAGTCAAAATGCCCTTTCTATCTAGATTTCATAATATGATAACAGCCTAAAATTCAGTATATATAGGCTGTAAAATTGGATTTGACCCCCTTTGGCCTTTCATGGTTAGGAGGACCACTGCAGATCTGGGAGTGCCAGTTTGATGGCAAAACTGTAAACTGTATAAATGGTTTGATTAAATACCAACGGGAAGACATATATCTCCAGGATTTAAATGAATTTATTTGTGCTGTGGGCATTGTTAAACGAACTCTACAAGATGCTCTAGAGGAAGCCCAAAGTGAGTCTTCAGAGGCCAGTTCCCTTAACTCCAGCATCATTGAAGAAAACTAACTTAATAATTTTAAAACTTACAATGTTAGCTTTTGCTTTGCTTTGTTAATGTCCGTATTATGTAGTTATAGCTTAAACTGAGTATGTGTTTTAAAATAATTAAACAATTGTGAGTTTATAAACGTTTTGCATTCCTTTTATACTTTCTATCTTATAATTAATTAGCCCTAAAAACGAGCCGCCGTCTTCCAATGCCACTGGAAGCAACAGTGGGTTTAGTTACTCATTTTTATTATCAAACACAACGCGAATTACAATTTAGTTTCTAAGAATTAAATCATTTAAAATTTTGACCACAAAAAATAAACACAGTAAATAGTTAAATTCATTGTAATTAAATAAACAGTATTTAGATTTTAATAGATTAAAATTATACAGTAAAGCTTGTGTAGCTTAAAACTGTATCCATTAAAAAACAACTATTATATTCACGAAAAATATTTTTTTTTATATAAAACCCTTAATTTTTTAACCAATTAATAATCATGTGAAAAAATTAGATTTCCAAGCCTAAATTTACTTACTATTTGTAGTTATCTTTGATTAAATTTAATAAAAAAAGACAACCTGACTAAACTATCTTAGCCAATGACTTTTACAGTCTAAATAATGTTGCCATTTGTTTATTAACATGTTGGTTACCATGATGATATCATAATCAACATAAATTTTAATTAATTGGGGGTTTTGTTAGATTTGTATAAATATATATGTTTAAAACAGAGCAATACAGGCAATCAAAATTAATTTAAGCAGAATTGTATCTATTAATGGAAAGCCAGGGAGAGGTAGATATCCCTGCCTCTCTCTGTCCTCTTTTTCAGTAAATCCTCACATATCCTAGAAGGT
>JAAFCF010003059.1:3153053-3163467 GCA_013389785.1 Helicorthomorpha holstii
AAAATACAAAAATAAAGATTGTCACTTCTCTTTTACTTGCAGAAATGTATAGTTCTCTCATTCTTTCTTAAGTTTGGTTCAATACAATTTTAACATATTTTAATTTAATATTTTGCTCATATTTTAACTCTGCAATTTTAACATTTGACTTAGTTTGCTCTAAACAATATAATTTCAAATAGAATCTTTAATTTGCGTACACTTTTGCTATCCCAGCAAAAACATATATTATTTAATTTTATGTTGTTTATAATTACCAAATGTGATTATGTCAATAAATAACTGAGAAAACATGCCGGTAGTTTGAATAATCAGTTGTCTTGTTCATTTCTAATAATGGAGAATTTATGTAGATATTTACCAGTACAAAAAATGTCATCAGTCTCAGAAACATGTCTAAGAGCCATAGCTTGTGTCAGGACCAAAAAATTACAAAAAATTTCATTTCTTTGTTTTCTATTCATTTCAAGTTCAAATGACCAGTTCTTATATTCAATTTAATTATTATTTAAGAGGGTTTACAAAGCTTTAGAACATTTTACCCATGGCCCCTTCCACAATTTTATGTGAACATTATAGCTTTGATCTCTGCAATAATGCTACCATTTATCCAAACATTTCCATCCACTGGATGAGTTGGGTAAGGAATTGGCAGTACTTGAAATCTTCCAAAAGACATGCTTATTCTTACTGTGGATTTGTTTTTATTATTTATTGACACCGTTCTTTTGCTATATTGAAAATAAACAAGTCAAACTACTATTCACACATATTTGTTTTGTTAATTATTATTTCAATTAAATAAAATCAACATCAATTCAATATTGTATTAACACAATACAAATTGACATTGAGTATGAAGTTATGGTAACCATCACTGTCATGAAACATTTGATAACATTATTAAGACTGCAATGGCCAAAGTACAAAAAATAAATACAATAAATGTAATTTGTGATTTTAAAAATTGGTTGAATTTCATAAAAGTAAAAATTACTAAAACAATTTTTAAAGCTATTATTGTAAAATATGTGAATCAGGTATCAATTCCATTTCCCAGAGTACCCATTTGATACAAGTATCGATACTTTGGTGGTATCGGAACATCCCTAGTCGTATTGGTAATCTTTATTATACTATACAATCTTTATGAGAACTATGCCTAAATATGTTTTTGTGCTTACAGTTCATGCAAAAATTATTGATATGACTGCACTTTTAAACTCTACAAGCAAATCAACAATGTTTAATGGATTACAATAACTCTTCTTTGTTAGGTAGTGACAAATAATGCGAATATTGTATTGAACTTTGAATTGGGTAACTGTGTGCATACTGTATATAATTTTGAAGGCATATGTTTCCCATCTTAAAAAAAGTGGTTGTACAGTTTCAGTGTAAATTAGCATTTGCTTTAGTAATTAAAGCTGTAGTTGTGATTCTCAAAAGTTTAGTGGTTATATTTTTTAAAAATGTTTCAACAATCATCAATGTTGGTGCTCCTCAAACTTCTAATAATTTTGACATACTACATTACTTTTTTAAGTTTCATCCTACATGTTGATGCCATTTTAACGTCAATGTTCATAATTATCATGTTATCATGATAGGTGCATTATTTGTATAAAATCCAATCCCGGAAAGTTAATTTTAAGTGTTTATTTACACTTTTTAATTAATAACTACCAAGTATACTTTTCACTTAAATGAATTACCGTATCAAAATCGTAAATGGCACCTATGTTGCCAATTGGAATTACAGTAAAATGTGAATTTAATTTCTTTCGTTTTAATTTATCCCAATTGAATTCCACATAAGAGTAATGCTTCTGCAACACGACCATTTCATTAGAGATCACGGTGTAAATAATCTAAAAAATCTACAAAGTTTAATCAGTGTAACTTAAATAAACTATATAATGTACAACACAGTATTTAATAATGAATAAAACTCTTGACTCTATCTGTCAAAAACTGAAATCAAAAGTGATAATCTTTACTAAACTTTTTGAAAGCATTTACCAACAAAGTTCCGCTTGTTTTAATTTTCAGTAT
Organism: Helicorthomorpha holstii; assembly: GCA_013389785.1. Taxonomy (NCBI): domain Eukaryota; kingdom Metazoa; phylum Arthropoda; class Diplopoda; order Polydesmida; family Paradoxosomatidae; genus Helicorthomorpha; species Helicorthomorpha holstii. Next base: position 3,155,109 of record JAAFCF010003059.1, read on the forward strand.
ACAACAGACAGCAATAAAAAAATTAAAATAGTGAAAATTAAAGATTAGTTATTATTTTGCAACAAAATACAAATGTAAAACACTTTTCAAACTAATTGCTCAATTAGGACTCCTAATTATAATCGTACAAAAGCAAATTTAATTTTGACATTTAGTTATTTCTAAAAGAATATAATTTGCAAGTTCACTTATTTATCTAGTTAACATATCAAACCTGGCATTATTTTAATTCAATTATAAAACTGGCTTGTAACATTTGTATATACAAATGTTTAATTTATAATGCAATATCAATAAAAATTAAAAGAGCTTAAAAACTACACTGAAGTCGTATGCCAGTGGTAGAAAAGATAATACATCTTCAGTATAAGGTTGTATTCGGTAATCAACCGTAATATAATTATATTACACAAAGAATATTAGTACGATTACATTTTTAAACTATCAAGACGAATCACTAAACTTGTTAATGAGTTTTACATTGAGAAACATGAAATTGGAATACTTTAAACGATATTTCAATATATTGAAATTACTCATTTCATCAGACTGAAATAAATGTACAAAATATATACTGTAAGTAATAAAAAAATATACATTGTAAGGTTAAATGCCTTGTTCATATAATTCTTGCCATTGGCCATGTACAAGTGTATAATGATTGCATGATGTACACTTACTTAGCAATCATAATACATTCTTTAAGTATAATGACATATCATTTTGATTTATTTGATCATGGCTTTAATGGTCATTAACAAACATCACAAGTTTAAGCCACATTGTAACTAGTAAGAATTATCAAACCACTTAAGTATTTAGAAATAATGTACATAAATTCATTCAGAAATAAAGTACATACACAATCACACTAACATTTAATCATTTCAGCTTATAAGCTTACATTTGTGATTATTGACTCAAAAAATCAATTTTTTTTAATGTTAAGGAATTTTAAGCTAATTTACTTAGTATCAAACGATTTCAAAATTTACAATTAGGAAGCCCCAAAAAATACCACAATAACATTATGCAAATTAGACAATTTGTTTCTGGTTATTACAATATTACGATTATTGCACTTTATTACTGCTGAGTCTTTGCCTATTTTTGCTTATGCTTGATTTTCATTTGCAGTCTTTAAACTAGGCAAGATATAGTTGAAGTGCTCCCCACCATGGAGCGCTCAGCGCTAGTGTACAACAATCTAGATCACCACGTTTTCCATTGGAATACATTGTGCTAAAGTGGGTAGATATCGCAAGAGTAAATTCAACCAAAATACATGTATTTATAAGACAATCAGTTTACTTGAAATTCCATATTTAACCATTACAAATTGCAACTTCTTTATGTGATAATGTTTTAGAACAAGGTGACATACAATAAGTGTTCACATATATTTATGAGCAAAATATGCAGTGTAAACAATGGAATCTTTATCTGTTTCTTTATTAGAAATGTTTAAAACTCTTGAGTCCTTATCAGTTTAATCAATATTTTATAGTTGATCATTATGAATAGCAATCTTTTTGAACTCAATTGTTTTGAACATTTAAATCAATAAATATTCATTACATAATTTTCCTTGATAACATCTAAACAATTAATGAGTTAAATCTGGAGGTCTTATTTTTAACCATTTTGTTTCTTATGTGCAAATCTCATCTTGAATATTTTTACCTACTGATTTCACAACTACAACACTTGATCATACTTTCATATGACATTTAAAAAAACTGATGTTTTTTGACTTAAAAGTAACTGAATGATTTCCTACCTTGTATTTAGCTAAATGTTGACCAAGGGTGTTTCTCTTATTCAAGGCAGCGATCAGTTTGATGGAGAAAGAAATCATCTGGGATATTTTGAACATGTGGTGGAATATGCCTCAAGAAAATTATCTGTGGCTGAGACCAGGTACTCTACCACGGAGCGAGAATGTCTTGCAGTATATTGGGCTATACTGCACTGGCAACACTATTTAGATGGAAGTTGTTTCCTCGTGGAAACCGATCATAAACCGTTAATTGGTGCTATTAATACTACTTTGCAGAACTCTTGACTCCAAAGATGGGCCCAGAAACTACAAGATTTAGACTTCTACATCCAGTACATAAAGGGTAAAGAAAATGTAGTAGCGGATGCTCTATCAAGACTAAGTGAGCCCCTATCTACCTGCACCCTGACATCACCAGAAGAAGCAAAACCAGCAAAAGTCAGTTTTACACACTATATATCAACTGAAATACGAAAAATGCAGTTAGATAATTCTTCCTGTTCACACATTATAAAAAACTTAAAAAAAGAAGAGCTGTCAAGAAATATACAGTACTCAGGCTACTACCTTGAAGAAGGAGTACTTAGGTACTCTGGGGTCAATGCACCCTATGCTGAGGTACTAGTTGCACTGATTAAAATTTGTTCCCTATTGTTGTATCATTTTCATGACTCCAATATGGGCGGACACTATGGCAGAGAGAAGACGGCGGACCAAATACAGAAGTTATATTATTGGTCAACCTTGCGGAAAGACATTGAAGACTATGTAAGAAATTGTGAGGCTTGCCAGAAGTACAAGCCCACCATCAGGAAACCCACTGGTTTCCTTGAAAAGTCTATCCTGGCAGAAAGATGGGAGACTTTAGCTATAGATGTGGTTGGACCATTACCACCTTCAGGAAGAAATCGATTCATATTTTCAGTTGAAGACATTACTACTAGATGGGTTGAGTTTTTTGCTCTCCCTAATAGTGAGTCAAGCACCTTGGCAAAAGTTTTAGTAAATGAAGTTTTCCTTAGATATGGATTGCCTCGTAATTTAATCTTGGACAACGGTGTGCAATTGTTATCAAATATTATGAAGGAAGTTTGTCGGCTGTTAAGGATAGAAAAATTAACCACAGCCCTATATAACCCTCAAGCAAATCCAGTAGAAAAGCTTCAACGCAATATGAAAATAAGGCTTGCCATAGCCGTTGGAAACAGTCATAAGGAATGGTCGAGAGTGTTACCTGCCATCTCCTACTCGATTAAAATGCAAACAAATTCAATGACTGATTTCTCACCAGCTTTTTTAATGTTTGGACGTCATCCAAGACCATTAGCTGATGTACTTTTAAATTTTGCAAGGGCAAGACTTGACTCAGCACCTATTATTGTCGCGGAATTATTTTCTGAGTTAGCTGAGGGGTTACAGCAAGCTCAGAGCATCCAGGAAGAGATGCGAAAGAAAAAAGTTACGGAATACAATAAGCATCGAAGAGCTTATCCGGAATTTCTCATCGGAGATGAAGTACTAGTGCAATCCCACTACTTATCTAATAAAGAAGCTGGCATAAATTATAAATTGTGCCCTAAGCGGGATGGACCTTTTACTATTATGAAAATAGAGGGGACATGTACTGCGTATATTGGAACAGCTGATTCGAGTGAAAGCACATGGAAAAAAGTGCCTTTTTAGCAATTAACACCTGCAGATACAGCAGATACAGCTGCAGATGTGGAGGAGGGTCAAGTAGAGACATCAGGTGGCCGTTATCCCTATTATAAACAAACACAAAAGCCTCCTAAGTTCAAGATCTACCCTCCATCAAGGCCAATTACTTGGAAGATGGCCTCACAACACTATTGTGTAATCCCCTTTGATTACAACCCTTTGGGCGAGTCCATTTCTAAGACCAATGAGAGCTTCAGCATAATTAATAAGCTTCCAACAACCGCAAAGAAAGGGTATAAAAGGAGCAACGGTACCACTGGAGCAGCATTGAATAAACTTCAATCACTTCAGGAACCTGGACTCCAGTCATCGTCTTCCAGTACCAAGGGCCAAAGAAGAAACACCAAAGCAAAGAAGTGCCGAAAAACTTCTCTGCTCAGCCATGGCCACTCCGAAACTCTTCAGGACACTGTAAAGAAAAAACAGAAGACCCTGGCCAAAGTCCAACTGAAGTTCGCCAAAAAGAACTCAGTTGTTTTGGACTTTTTGGACCTCATCTCAAAATTTGCGTGTCTACGCGTTCAAAATTTGGTAACTTTACCCTTAAGGGAACATTTGTGCGCCAAAAAGCACCTCCAAGCAAGTGTTCTTCCTCAAACAGGCTGTGATATGGACCCCATGGGACCAGCATTTCCAACTTTGGAACATTATGACCAACTTAAAAGTGAATACGTTCGGTTGGTCCAAATACTACATGTTATTGTTGAAAACAACTCGAGAGCCATGGACAACAACTCCCATGTTATGGACAACACCCAAATAATGGTAGAAGCTTTCGAGACCAGCAGTAATGCCATCGTTATTGCTTGCCGTGAAGTGGCAGAGGCCATCCGACAAAATGCAGAAGTACTTTCATGACTACAAATGACTTCGACACCCACTCCAATGGAAATCTCTCCGGGCCAAGAATCAACTACCCTTACACCGTTGGTAGACGTGGTTTACATAGAAGAAACCGACTCACCAACAAATTACGCTAAAGTAGAGGTTCAAGAAAAGACCCCTTCAGTACTATCGCTGCTGAAAATAAGTATCTCGCTAACCAGTTTATTTATGGACAAAACAGTTCCAGTTATCGAGCATTCTTCAATGCCTATTTTTACAAGCCCAGTCGACCCAGTCTCTAAACCCCCAGTTTCGGATCCAGTGCAGGAAGAAATTGAAGAACTGTGGGATTTGGCTGAGGAAAATATTACGACTCACCATATACCTATACTAGTAAGGGGCCAAACTCTACCACTAGCGAAGAAAGTGGAGAGAATACCCACATCTAAACCAAGTCTAACAGTGCACCCAAAAATTCAAAATAATTCAGGAGAAGTGCTGGAGTTAGAACCATCGGAAGAAGATATCGAGGTTCTTACACTGGTAACCCAGCCATGTTCAGTCATATTACGACGCACCGCAGCACCTATTCAGGCTAAGTCCAGTCAAAATTTTACAACCAAAGTGGTGGATACAACTGTTGGTCTGTTGAAAATGACCACTACATCTATTATTGCCCAGGTGGATCCAAAGAAGTACTCACCTTGGGACATTCGTACCTCCTATGCTAAAAATGAGGTCACTTCGAGTAACCCTAGACCTCGTGTTAAAGACATTCCAGAAAAATATACGGTTCCCAGTGCTCCAAACCTAGTGTGGCGCACGTTGCGGCACAGAAGAATGACATTGCCAAACCTACTAAGATATCAAAGGAACTAGAAGCTGAAAAAAAATCAGCACCTGAGACTCCCATGTCAACTAATAAGAAATCAGCACCGGAGACTCCTGCAACCACTACGCCAAAGAAGATTGACTCTAATGAAAAAACCCCAAAATCCAAGAGAACTAAGTCTAAGGACAGCGGGGCAGAGTCTGAAAGCAAAGGCAGGAGCAGCAACTGAAAATCTACTAGCCAGTATACGACTAAAGTTAAAACTACCGAAAATAAACACCGATCAAGATCACCGGTAGAAGAACGCAAGGGCTCTGAAAAGAAGAAGAAATCGGGAAACTCTCAGTATGAGAACCATTCCTTGGCCATTGCTAAAGAAACTACACCAGTCAGAGAGGTATCTACGTCTGAAAAAAGGGATCCGAAGTACCCCATACCTCGATGCCGACCACCACAGGAAGCGTTGGTGGATGATGATGGTGAACCATTTTACCCCAGGCACCCACAAGAAGTCCGGCCGAATATGTTTAAACTAACGTTCGCCAAGAACTTGGTGCACTGGAATAATTTATACGTAGCTCGCGGAATAGAGCTAGAACGCCTGCGTCTTAATTATCAATACATACTATGACCTAAACGAGACCAATATTACCTCGAGGATAGAGTTGCAGTCTTCGTGGAAGTGGAGAGCTGCAAGAATCCCTTTGCTGAAGAAGTTGGTGTTCCCATCGCTAGGACACCAGCTATCCAGAAACCCCTAGGACGAAAATCTACTCCAACCCAAAGACCTACGGTCAAGACTACTATCAACCTCCCTGAAACCAAGTCCAGCAGCTATGAAGATGAAGACTTGCAACAGGAGTGTTGTGGCACCGCTTCAGAAGACAGCGGTGACCATAGTTCAAACGTTTGTAGCTTAAGTTTTGTAACATGTTTAATAGTTTTAATAAGTCTATAAGTTTTTAAATATTTTAGTTTAGATCTATCGTTTCATGGTTAAAATGTTATAATGGTTAAAAAAGTTTTAAATGTTTTTGGAAGTGTCAAATCTATGTCAGAAGTCCAAGTGTTTTGAACTATGTTTTTATGTTTTAAAGCCTTTGCATAAGCCAAAGTTGGGTTGTGAATGAATCTTACGTGCAATTTTTGTTTAACCGAATTTAAATGTACATGTTCTGGGGAAAGCGTAAAACTTATCTATATCATATCACATTTTTATGAACAAGCGTTGGTAAAAAGTTGTAACCATAGTTGCAAAGTTAAATCCTAACTTGGAGCGTTGTTCCTACTTGTAAGCATTTATATAATCGTTTAGTTGATATAAGTTCCTTTTAGCATCTCCACATACATAATCTTGTTCATATATATAATTTTGTGTTTTAGCCAAAGTTTATTTTGCAATGGATCATCTACAATTACGTTTACAATATGATTGAGGAAATTGTGTTTGTTTCACCTTATAAAAACCGCATCACTGTCAGTTACATTATATGTAGTTTATATGTTTATATGTTTGACCACATGTTATTTTGTGTTTTGCATCTGGTTTAAAATTATGGGAATTCATTGAGAGACAGACTGCTATTTTTGAGAAGATATTATCGCATAAGCTCAAATACTTTTAAATCACCATATAAGTGTTGTATTGCCATGTTCTTTTAGTTAGTTATGTTCTTTTATTATTTAGCTAATCACTACGACTGTAAGCTCATGTTCCTCTTGTTAGCTATTCATATATGTTCAAGCACCTTTGCTAGTAATACTGTTTCACTCGTATTATCGCCAAATTGAAAGAATGTCATGTATTCGTTAATTACCTGTCATGTCAATGTCACTACTGCGTTATATACCGCTTAAATATTGTTTAGTCTATATCGTTGTTGGAAAATCCAAGTTGTTAAAACTATGTAGTTATATATGTTGGTTCTAAATATGTCTATGTCATTTGAACTATGTCATGCCCTATTAAGAGATTATCTATTAAGTGTTGTTATACTGTAAATGTCTAGTTTTGCGCCACAGAAGCTGTTTTTCTAAGTGTTACTTTTGAATATTTACGTTTGTTCATTATCTGTTTAACTGCTGATACCTCTATTAGAGTTTAAAATGCGTATACTACACCTATATATATATGTCAAAACAAATGTCTTTGTTTTTCACACTGCCTTAGTTAGTCACTGCGCTGTTTGTATGTAATAGTATCAATATATCATTCCAAGATGGAAAATGTTATAAGCATAAGATGAAAAGTTTAATATTGTATAAGTTCATAACTTTGTATACTTTTATATAGTTGTAGTTTGTAGTTTTATATAACTTCCATTATAAGTTAAAACTGGTCTGTTGTGCCAGGCTCGTAAAGTTTTCCACTTCATTTGGGGCAGAGGTGTAGCCTGACCCAACAGAGTTGTGAATGGTTGCTAGGGCAACAGATTGTAGGGAAGAAGTATAAACCTGTTTCTAATAGGGAAAGCAGGTTTTCCCCCCTTTATTGTTAACCTTTATTCCCCTTCTATAGTAGTTTAGCCCAAAGGGAAAATGTAATTGGTGATGTCATAATATTTATGGCTCCGCTCATTATTTTATGTATAAATTGGACACTGAGAAGCCAGATCAGGGAGCTTGGGGGTGAGAGCTGGAGAAGAAAGCTCTCAGGCAATAGCCCAGGAGTAGTTAGGAGTAGAAGAACCTAACTGGCTTCCTCAGGAGCCCAATCACCGAATGCTGTAACCGAAAACCAAATAAAGGAATAAAAAGAGAAGTTATATATTAAATACATTGTCTGTTTATTGCGTTCATAACATTATATAGAAATCACCAGTAAGCAGTGTGAACATCTTAACATCGCCCTGCTATGAGTACAACCGCACTGAAGAACACCAAAAATAAGCTGTGAGACACCAAACCAAACCTACAAGAAAGGGTGGCACCGGAGGTCACAGTAGCACCGCTGGGTCAGCACCAAGCTAATGAGTGTAAAAACTCGGGCAAGGACTGATTTAGTGACCCCGCCGTGATCGCCCCCCCACTACAATTTTTTGAAATAAATACTTCATAATACAAGTACAAGTTGTGTTGATTAAAACCTGAGTTAAATACGATTGCCTATCAAACATTTTCTAATTTAAACTTTTGAGAATTTTTTGTATTTGACTTAATTTTACTTCAGCATTTTTTTAAAACTTGTGTTCTTGGTTTTTTCA
>JAAFCF010003059.1:3255622-3283839 GCA_013389785.1 Helicorthomorpha holstii
TGCACAAGAATTGGTCTCTATCTAACAATTCGGCGCTTTTAATTGTAAATAATGGCGTTTCGGTGAGATTATTAGTTAGTATTTATATCAATTAAAAATGTATTATCCGTGGGGCTGGCCAAAAATCTTAAAAATTCCTCAGAAATCTCCGCATTTGATACGACACGTCGTAGCGAATAGAGAACGAGTGCTGTTCGCTTGTATAACAGAAGATTCCATAGGGATTTGGTACTCTAAAGTAAGTCAATCAACCGCATTATTACTGGTAATCGATTAAATCAATTAATATCAGGCGATTAGCAACGTTTGGAGTATTTAATTAATTGACCGTTTATGATAAAATGGTAATCGACCTCGTTATTGGGGTGTTACATATTCAATGAAGTACAGTATGTCAACAAAGTTAAAAATGAAAGCTTTTAACTGATTATAATAGCGACTTTCTAAAATTACAAAAGAAAAAACTCAGCTACTTGTTGTTGGTTTTTTCTTTTTGTTTGACAAAGACAGCTGATTTGTCCATTTTGACGTTGACTGTTGCATAACGTTTGCAATGTAAGGGACGTACCGGGTGTTCTAAAATGTCGTCTGTTGTAATTTAACATTCAAAAAATAAATTATTATTAAAAGTACCGGTAATCATTTTTGCTTGAATGTTTAAAGTAATTAAATTTTCTTGTTACTTAATTATTAAATTTAGAAAACTCGGATGAAAGTTAGGACACACTGTAGTTTCTAAGCAACGTCAATTTTCCCGCTGCAAAGCAAACCGTAAACGTTACGTAAATTTAAAAATTAGAACACTTTAATATTTCCCATTCTTCTCTGGGGTTTTTTTCCTGCAAACACTTCAACCTTTTTCTTTATTTTTTTTTAAGTATTTTGAAAGTTAAAATAACTTGAATTGTTAAAAATGCATTGTTTTTTTTATATATTATTGAAATGAACCGGATTTTCGCTTGAGTGAGTTCGGCGTCTAAAAACTGAGCTGTCAGTTGTTTTCGGTTGTTGACCATGTTATCTTCTCAATTGTTTATTTCCTTCATAATTGTTTTCTCACACTTGTTGCTTTTCATTTGTAGCCAAGTGTGTTGATTGTAAACCACAGAAGAAGCAAAGACTCCATCGATCAGCTGGGGATTAACACATTCGCCGTATGGAAGTTGGACTCCTCGGCTTTAGCTGTTGTCGTAAGTCACTCACTCTACAGCTGTTTTATCATTCATTTTGACATATTAGTTTGTCGTGCTTTTAAAGATTTGTCATTGTATGATAACAATTTCGGATTAGATAAAGTTAAAATTAGTTTTTATTTCGTTTTAAGTGCTAAAAATCGCACGAAGTTTGACAAATGAAGTTACCATTATCTAAAATGCTTAAAATGTTTTTAAGACGTCAGTTGGTCACATCTTATTCTACGATGTCACTTTGGATAAAGTTAAAAACAGATCTCTGTTGGCGCAAGTTGACAGCAAGTAAGTTGTTTTTTTATGCAGCTTTAATGTAAATTTAGTAAATTATTTGAATATTTCAGGGTCCCCAGTCTTCAAAGAGAAAGTGCAGAGCTGTATATTAAATCACCAATTCCAGCAATTACAATTTCTCTGGCCTTTCAGATCAAAGTTCCAGGTGGAATCAGCAGGTAAATAAGTTATAAACAAATACCAGTTGTGCCAAACACCTGTGTGATCTCTATTTAAGCATAAAAGTACACGAGCTACATGCAAACAATGACACAATAGGAAAAATGTTGACATGCAGACATGTTTTTATTGACTTGTTAGCTTAATTTAACGTTTTGTGCTTAACATTTGGTTTAGTAACATAATTTTGAAATGCAAAAATTTGTTTCTCAGTGTCAACAACTTCCACATTGTAAATTTTCCATTGATCATGCATGTAGTGTAGAGTGTTAATATGTTGTAACTTTAGTTTAATCTCGATTTTGATGTTTATTATTAGTATTGTTGGCTTAAAGAATGAGCTGATGGTAGCGACGGAAGTTGGTCATATTGAACGTTATGAATGGAACGGAAGAGTTGATTTGGAGTGCTGTTTGGAGCTGTCTCTTATACCTTTCTATGTTGACCAGCAGGACAGTCGTGGTGTTTTGCTAGGCAACGAACAGAATAGCAGTTCCAACTTTGTAATTGATTTGGAGTATTCTCCTATTTTGGGAGGATTTGCGGTGGTGCTAGCCAATGGCAGGGCAGCGCTACTTACGGCACCTGCGCTCAAATTCAAACCCAGCGTAAATAAACGTTATTTTGTTTTATATTTGAAAGTGTGGAATTATTGGTATTTGTTTTTTTTTTTAAGGAGCTGAAAGGGCTTTGGGCTCAAGAGGTTGTGGACGCCGTTTGCACTGCTGTTAATCATAAATATTTGCTTATTGCATTTGGAAGACGAAAGTAAGAACTTGAAATTAACTCTTCTCCGGAAATCAAGAATCTGTTGGACTCTTGGACAACTTTTCTATTTAATAAATAACTTGTTTTTTGGTCATGAAAATTTCTTAGACACAATTACACTGAATAGCCAGGTTTGTGAGCTAGTTGAGAGCCTGTTTTTGTACTAAGAACAGGCTCGTTGTTAGTGAAAACTTAATAGACTTAATAGTTAGATGATTTAATTGACTTATCTGAATATGATTTTCAGTTTTTAAGATTTTCAAGTGAAACTATTTATGAATTATGTTAGATAAACAGTTGTATTTAATTGTGGTCTTCATAAAAATCCAACAGATTCGTATTGTAAGTTTGAGTTATTTAAACATATTGTCCGGAGAAGAGTTAAAATTTGGGAGATGGATTAATCAATTAAAGAATTTAGTGGGCAGACAGTCGTTTGTCACATCGACGAGATTACTGGAGGACTACAAATTTCTCATCAACTTCTTCTCAGCAGTAAAGATTATCCTGGTAAATTAATTTGGTATTTTTTTAGATTATTCTTTTAAATATTTTTGGAATATTTTTAGACGCTTCATCATTGGGCCCGGTGTGTACTGCGAAATGGACACCTGACAGTTGTGCTTTGTTGGTTACTTGGAAATCTGGTGGAATGGGAATGTGGAGTGTGTATGGAGCTCTTCTTTGGTGTTCACTTGGATGGGATTATCAGTAAGTTTAATAATTTATCAGTAGATATTTCTGGATATTTATTTTTAATTATTAAAGAAGTGCAAGTGTGATTGGTGGAAATTGTATCCAGATTAAATGTATAGAATGGGGAGCTGAAGGATATCAGCTGTGGACGACCATTGAGCAGAAAAAGGGGTCTTCTCAGCAGCTCAATCAACTTGCTCAATTTACTTTCCTGAAATCGTCACTTACTGTTAATCCTTGCATGGTAATTTGCATTAAATGTCTTTAGCAATCAATTATTAATTTAATAATTTCGTCAGAGCAATCATGGCCATGTGGTTCTTCAGACGGACGATCGGTTGTACATCAATTCTAGCTCTGCCACGACATCTTCTGTTTGGAGGCAAAGAATCAAGTCCAACGTTTACGATGCAAGTTCCGACGTTGATGAGGTTGAACAGGATCGCCTGCTGCACTCGTCACCAAATTCTCTGCTGGCCAACAAGCAATGGATTGTTGTGATGATTCCGTCAGCTTATAGCAATACAAACTGGCCAATCAGAGTAAATCTTATTGAATTTATTGACAAATTTTGAGCCTTTAGTAATTCAGTGGTTGTAGTATGTGGCGGTGGACAAAAGTGGCAAGTTTTTAGCTGTTGCTGGAAGAACTGGAGTTGCTCACTGCTGTCTAATGACCAAGAAGTGGAAATTGTTTGGAAATGAAACGCAGGTGAAACATTTTGCTAGTTGAAGCTACATTTTTAGTAATTGACGTAAACGGGCACTATGTAAAATGTTTATTGGCTTAACATTAAGGCAGGGTGTCTCTGTGATTTTCTAAAAGTCAGTTTTATGTTTTGAATCATCATTAGGAGAATTTAGCTTATATTAACTTGGAAATATGAAATCTTAAGATTTGGTTTTTTAATGAACACTGAGCAATCCTAAAACTATGTACTTTTTGTCTTATTTAGATTTAGATTGACATGAAAATTATAATTAATGGTGGTTTGTTTATTTGAAGGAGAAAGATTTCGTGGTGACTGGTGGTCTGTTATGGTGGCAGGATCACCTCATTTTGGGCTGCTATAACATTCATGCTGATCGAGATGAGGTTCTAAAGAATCAAGACAACCATGCTAATAATAATGTAGATTAAGCTGTGTTGTATTAATAGATTCGGTTGTATCCTCGTGAGAGTAAGCTGGACAACAGTCACGTTCGGACAGTGTTGGTTTCAGCTCCTGTTCTACTGCTCAACAACCACAAAAACCGACTTTTAGCGTTTTTTGCTGATAATCACATAGGCGTTTTTAACATTATCATCACAAGTAAGTCTCACGTATAAACAAACTGCTCGTAATTTACAAGCAAATGTTACAATCTTAAATTATTGGGCAGATGGGGCAGTTGACATTGTGAAAGAACAGAGTATTGACGTGAGCAACTTGAGTGTTCATCCTGTTTGTGTGTCCCATGTGGTGCTCGTTTCACGCATGGAAGAACAAATAACATCGCAGCAGTCCTTATCGGCTCATGTGAGCAGTAGGCGACATCAAGTGAAGAATATATTAGTCAACGTTTGTGGGCGTGTCATTATGTTTCAGTTAACCAACAACGACATAAACAGCAACAGCCGAAAATCAGCTGATAATGAAGTAATTTAGATTTTATAAACAACAATTTTCTGTTTGGCTATTTAAAATTTGCTGTTTTACAGAGTCCAATCTATGTTAATCCAACTGTTTTAGCCTCAAATGTTGAGTCTATCTGGGTTTGTGACCGATGGTCTAAAGAAAGGAGACAGTTGGTTGAGTCGTTGCTTTTTGGATGTGGAGCTCAAGGAATGAAAGTATTCACATTGATTTTTCAAGTATTATAAGTGCATTTTCATCTTCTAAATTATATTTGTTTTATTTATTTGAAGGTTTGGTTGCCTTTGTTCTTGGCTGACAGTGAGAAGACGAGACATTTTATGTCAAAATGGATTATGTTGCCTATTAATGTCAACGTTTATCCTCTTTGTAAATGTATTTCAATTTTACTTAATTTTTATAATGACTAACGCGTTGCTTGTATCGATCAGCTGTGTTATTTGAAGATGCTGTGATTTTTGGTGTTGAATGTGATACTCTGTTAATGGCTTCAGATCCTACCAAAAATGACCATTTTAGTCATCCTTTTTGTGTTGTAGAAAAAACGGTATTTAACCTTGTTTTTCTCTGTATTTTTGTGTCTAATATCTTAAATAAGTGTTGTTTCAGAGCCAAGTCTACTTACATCACATTCTCAGGCAGTTGCTCAGGAGAAAGTAAACTTTAAAAGTTGTTTAAAGCTATTTTTTATTAATTTTAAATGGTAAATGTTGATTAGTTTGGGTAATCATGCGTGGGAGATTGCCAGGAGCTGTCAAACGTTATCTCATTTTCCTCATGCGCTTGAACTGCTGCTGCACGAAGTTCTAGAAGACGAAGCTACGTCAAAAGAGCCCATTCCAGGTCTGTATTTAGTTCCTAGCAAGAAGTTACAATGCTAAGTAATCGATCTAATTTATTGTTTGCATTTAGATGCGTTATTACCTCGTGCAGTGGAGTTTATTCGTGAATTTCCAGTGTATCTGAAAACAGTGGTGCAGTGTGCTCGAAAGATTGAAATTGCTTTGTGGTCTCATTTGTTTGCAGTTGTTGATAAGCCACAAAATTTGTTTCAGGTAACTAATATTATTATTTTACTTTAATTTGTATAAATTTCTTGTGTTATGTAGGAATGTTTACGTAAAAGACAACTCTCTACTGGGGCCAGCTACTTGTTAATTCTTCAGAATTTAGAGTCGTCTTCAGTCAGCAGGCAATATGCCACTAAGCTGTTAGATGCCTCGTTGGACCAAGGAGAGTGGCAACTGTGTAAAGACCTAGTTCGATTTTTGAGGGCTATTGGTAAATTTATAAAGAATGTTTTTGTTCCGTTTAAATGATTTGTTTTTGCCCAATTTTAGATCCTAGTGATGTTGATTCGTCTCCAAGGAACAGCTTCGTACATCCTTCTCCCGCTGCCAAGTTTCCCATGGCTCATCCAACCCCTCCATTGTCCCCTAACAATGAAGACATATCATTCGTCCTTGGAACCGTGCAAGTTCCTCGAGCTAGAACATACAGTGTGCCAACTGCCAATACAGCTGCCATTAAAGAGTTGGGAACCAAAACAGAACCGAAAAACATTCCAATAAGAAGGTGGATGTTTCGTTTTTTGTTAATGTTAGTTTTGAAACTAAAATTTAATGGTTTTAGGAAATCTGGCGAGTTGAAAGATGGACAGGAATTTTTTATTGATGTTATCTTGAAAAGACACGCCAGGAAATTGCTGGACAGTTGTCGGCTGTTAGACTTGGGTAAATTTTCCGCTCACTTGGACTTTCTTCTGGTGTCGTGGCTGAGGAAGGAACGCAGTCGAGCTGCCATGGTTCACGATTTCGTCCCAACTTTAAAGAAGATTCATGTGGACTTCCAGTGGCCATACCCAGTTCCGCCATCGTCCTTTACCTCATTATATTTGCAGAACAAAGATGAGCAGAGTTTACCTCTGATTGACTCAGGTGCTCACGAACAGATGGCTCGGGACAGTGGTTTCTTAAGCCATTCATCCGTCATGGATATAAACAAAGATTTGAATGGTAGTGGAGTTAGAACTATGGAAGCTCAACTGAGACCAAGAACTGTCAGTGCTGGTATGTATTTAGGTTGTCATGATTAAAGAAAGTCACTTCATAATGTTATGTAAATAGAGGATGAAAGTGTGCGTACACTGGATCTGTCAGAGGATTCTTCGATTTGGGGTGAAGGTGAGCAGGGGTTGTTGGATGAGCCAACCACGCTGTGGAGCAATGGCTCTGGAATTCAGTTTAATTCTGAAATTGAACAAATGTCGGCTGAATTAGCTAGCAAAGGATCTAGAGAGTCAGAAATACAACTCAGGTTAAATCAGACGGAAAGTGAAGGTTTATTAGACGCTTAATTGTTGAAATTGATGTGTTTGTAGGTATTTGTTGCAGTTAATGTTGGAAGCCAACTGTCTGGAGTGGGCTGTGCTTATTGCGGTTGTGTTAAGGGATGCCATGGCTGTTATACGCATTGTCAACGCCGCCAGGGCTTCCGACATCTCACCTGATATAATACAAAGGCTGAAAGATGGATTGGCAACTCTGGAAACATGGGCTGACAAAGAGTGGTCTGATTTTAATATAATTTTTAAAATTAACGACGTAAAAGTGATTAGCAGAATCAAAACATTAAACACACAACAAAAAGCATTAAAACTATGCTTCCAGGACATCAAACTACAGTTTAAGAGATTTTTCAAAATTTAAAATTGTCTTGAAGAACACGGAAACATTGTAGAAGCATCAAAATTTGGGCTTTAGACAATGTGAACATTTAAATGAGCACAATTAACTTTAAATAAATCTTTTAAAGCACAGTAAAAAAAATTTTTATAAAGCTAAAATATTTCATTTACATCGACTAATTGTTATCAGCACCAGAAACATTAATAAAATTAGGTAAACACTTCCAGATATTTTTAGACATCAAAACCCTTGCCAACTTAAAACCTGTAGTATTTTCAAATCTAGTCTTTAAAACATTGTTTCAGCATCCATAAAATCGTTTAAAATCATGTAAAACATGGTTTAGAAGTTGTTAAGCTAAGAAATGCTTAATGCTTAAATTGCTTAAAACGCTGCAAAGCATTCAAAACATTGATTTAGATGATGTTAAACAGGAAAACAATGTTTAAATGCGGTTATCATTGTCAAAATCAGCTTTTAATAATTTATTTTTTATGATTTTTTCTTAGTTTGGGCTACAAGAGATTTATGCACACCATTAGGAACCAATCAAACGCTCTGTCCAAAATAACATTACGCATGAAGTCTCCATCGCCATCCATAGAAGCGGAAGACCTAGACACGTCCACTTCCTCCATCGACGATTCCAATCGAATCGGCTACGTAAACGACGTTGACATTGACGATATGAATGAATTAGAAGAATCAGAAGATGAGGATGATGAACAGCTGAGTGAGAGGATTAGCAATGTTATCATGAAAGACGATGACAAGTTTGACAACAGCAGTTCATCAGCTGAGCACAACAACGCAGCAGACGATAACAAAAGTTCAATTGAATGTTCCATCTCCTAAAGCAAAAACCCATTGAAATACATGGAAGTTTCGTTGAGTTTCTTTTTAATATTGAAATGAAAAGGAATTTGTTTTTTGTTTTCCTTTTTAAGACGTTGATTGTGTATATAAACGATGATACGAAACAAACAAGCGCGTTTTATTAATTGTAAATAATATTTTTATATAAATGAAACCCAGAAAAAAAGTATGGAATTAATCAGAGAATAAAAATTCACATGACAATGTTTTTTAATAGTTGAATAATTATTTATTTGTGGTTTTATAGCAAATTTATAGCAGATTGCCCCTGCGAGTGATGTCACTTACTTCATATGGCCACATTTGTTCGTGTATTGATTGGACTGTTCCTTGGCTCAATTTCGTCACTTTAATCGGACTTATGAAGATTGTATTGGTCTCCACGACCTTAATCAGGTAACCCACTATCATGTAGTAACTATCCAACATTTCTAATAGATAAAATTAATTAGTTAACTAACTTGCTCAATATATTGAATTTAGATATTTCAATTCTCTATATTCAAATATTTTCTTCTGTAAGAAAATTCTTAAAATACGAGGGTGATTCAAAAAGTAGCAGTCGTTTTGTTATAAAAAATTAATTATGAACTCAAAAACCGTTTGGTTAACAGCATTAAATAGATTGAAGTCTCCTGAACATTTACATATAAAATACATGGAAATCGACCCATTTTTGGTGACACAGGACCATTTTCCGTGACCCTCTGCACAAAAATTTGCCTCCGAGGAAGTTAAACATCAAATAATTGTCATTTTTAAATGATGTTGTTCTAATGCAGTTGGCATGCGTATGTGTACTCGCGACTGCTGCAGTCTACTGGTTCCAATTCCAGCCACTAAACGTCTATGCAGAAGGGTTGCGGAAATTGATTAAACGTTATCAAAAACATGTTACCCAGAATAGTGACTATGTAAAAAAGTTAATTATTGTTGCCACACATCAAAATTGACATTAACCGTTTAAAACTGTTTAAAAATGACAATTATTTGATGTTTAACTTCCTCGGAGGCAAATATTTGTGCAGAGGGTCACGGAAAATGGTCCTGTGTCACCAAAAATGTGTCGATTTCCATGTATTTTATATGTAAATGTTCAGGAGACTTCAATCTATTTAATGCTGTTAACCAAAAGGTTTTTGAGTTCATAATTAATTTTTTATAACAATACGACTGCTACTTTTTGAATCACCCTCGTAGATTCACAAACTTTACAACTTCACTTTCCACTAATAAAGAAACGAGACTGAGTTACATTGGCTTCAATGACAATTTGTCTCGTTTCTTTATTCTTCAAAAAGAAATGGGACTGAGGTACATTAGCTTCAATAACGACTTATCTCACTATTTAATTGATAATATAATGAAGTTTTCTTATTAATCTAACGAGGTATTTTTAAACGCCAATATTGAACATTAATATAATGAGATTCAATATCTATTCGATATTTCCCTGTGCTGAAATATCGCTCAGCTGTATTATTGTACTGAAGTGGTGAAATAGTCATACCTGGCGAAATCCATTTCGGATTATTTGGTGTTTCTGCTAGATTTGTAACAAGGATATCCCCGCTTAAGTCGGAAAATATTAACGTGTAGTGAGCCGAGTTGAACTGTTAATCATTAAGAAGTTAGTTGCGTTTATATTTGTAAAAAAAAAAACAACATCCTTAAAACCTTCTTGATTCTTCCTTGGACCCATATCAAGCTATTGTGGTCTAAATTTGTCAGATTTTTAATCAAACTTTTCTTTGCAGGGGCATTTAATGGCGGTTCAGCCGACATCCTCGTTAATTGATTTACTAAATGTGATTAACAAATAGGCTTTGAATTTTAAATAATAAACAGAAAAACAACCAAATTTGCAGAATTGACTTTACCGCGCTCCATCATTGCGCGCTTAAATGTTAAGAAAGCTCAAAACGAACACAATTCACCGATGGGCGTAACCGAAAGGGAATTTTACCGTCATTTTTCACAACTTACTTTAATTAAAGCCAACTACTGGTAATTTGTCATTAGTTATCGATAATAATACTTATAGTAGTTGCCATTATTAATAAAGCAGATGTTAATTATCGAAGATTTTGTGGCAAGTTTAAATATCGCATAATTTTCGTTCTACTGTAAATTAGAAAGTGGGAATCGATACGCTGGACAAACATCGATACACTGTTATTGCTATCGATGTTTTCTTATTCGATGACAGTGATGAGAAAGTGTGAAAGTTTAAAGTCATTTGTGTGATTTATTTATTATTTTGTTTAGTTGATTTCAAACAGGAAAGTGTGAATATTTAAAAGAAAATGTCAAGTTTTCGTGGTAAGAGGAATTATCAAGAGACTTTAAGCGAGGAAGACGATGAGGACATTGGAAGTGGCGAACGACTTAGCGATTCTGATTCGGACTCCTCAGCTTCTCCGTTTAACCAGCAGAAACAAACCGGTAAATATTTGCTTTTAACTTTGCTTACATTCAGTAATATTAGTCTATTACTTGGTTTATTTGTTGATGATTAATTTGGCTTTAATTGAACAGTCAGACGGTCAAATTTGTCTTCAGGATTTGACGAGAGCGAAAGCAACAAAGCCAACACATCACGAGTAAGTTTGTTTTGGTTATAAAAATGTTTGATTAAACCGATTTTAAAATTTTTATCAATGTGTTTCATTTACAGGCAGGCATTGGTAAGTTCAAAGAGCGAATATTGCATTTGATTTTAGAGTTTTCAAAGGATTAATTTAGGAACAAAACGGCTCAGCAGCACTGATTGGACCATCTCGAGTGAATCAGAATCAGATGGGCCAAGCTCAAACTTCCATCATCACAATAATGGTAATAAACATCTAAAAAATCTACGAATATTGATAGATTTTAAATGTAAAGCTTTGTAAAGTTATTGATTTTATTTAATTTACGGTAGTTAAGAAAGCCAGATTGTCTTCCGAAGATGAGTCAAAGTCTGAAAAGTTACCTGAAATCACTGGAAATTACAGTAACATAGCCAAAAAGTTTATGGTAATGATTTTAATGCTATACTGCGATTTTGAAAGCATTTTCGTAAAGCTTGTTGGTTTTATTTATCAGGCTAATATGGGTTATAAAGAAGGAATGGGTTTGGGAAAATTCAACCAAGGAAGAACATCAATTATTGAAGAGTCTAAGCAAAGAGGAAGACGAGGTTTGGGAATAAAAGTGGCAGCTGAGCTAGAAATATCTAATAAGCAATGGGATTTCGATCAAGATGAAGTAAGTTGAACTTATTTGGAAACTACAACAACATTAAACCTAACTCTTCTTCAAACAACATGAGTTTGCAGGACACTTTGATATTCAGTTTGTTAAGTTTTCTAAACTTGTATTAAAGTTACTTAATAGTAGCTTGAAAAATATAAGAAACAATTGTTTTTGCAAAAATAAACAAATACATTTTCTAAAGTAAAAGGACAACATGAGATTGTTAGACACAAATACATTGAATAGCCAGTTTTGTGAGCTCACTGAAGCCTGTTTTAGTACTAAGGACATCATTTTGTTATTAAAACATGATGAAACATGTATGAATATTATTCATTATACATAACCAACAGTAAACACTCACAATTTAGTCAGTTGAAAAAAAAGTATGTACATTTGTTGTTCACAGAAGGCTAAAATTCTGTTAAAAACTTAATTTTTATGAATTCATACACTGTATATAAAGAAATTTAGTATAAGCCTGACTTGACTTTGTTTATCGAGTTTTTGTGAAAAATATTAGGTTTCAGCAGAGGAAACAGTGACATGGATTCCTGAAAGTGAAGCTGAAATTCCATCAGTTCAAGTGCTGCGCAAGTGGATTAAAGAAGGACCAGTAATAAAACTTGTTAAAAATTAATTAAGCACTTATAAATATAATTTTATTGAGTAGAAGAAAGAAACGATCAATGATGAAGATGAGTTTTGTGATAGTCAAATTCTACATCAAGTTTTGCAAGCCAAAGTGAGTTTAACCAAATCGTTATTTTGGTTTCAGTATTCATGAGTTTTTGTTAACAGACTGTGCTTGACAGTATGGAGGGTGATGAGCTTCGAAAAGCTAGGACTCGATCAAACCCTTACGAGACGATCCGAGGAGTCTTTTTTCTTAATAGAGCAGCAATGAAAATGGCCAACATTGACGCTTTATTTGACTTTATGTTCACCAACCCACTTAACGAGAAAGGAGTGAGTATTTGAGGAAATAGCTTTTTGACATCTTTTACATTGCTTTTAAAAACAGGAGCCAGATGTTCATCAAGATGAGCTTTTGTATTTTGCTGATGTCTGCGCGGGACCTGGTGGCTTCTCTGAATACGTTTTATGGAGGAAAAAGTGGAAAGCAAAGGGATTTGGGTTCACTCTCAAGGGAGCTAATGATTTTAAACTGGAGGATTTTTTTGCTGGGCCTTGCGAGACTTTTGAAGCGCATTACGGTAAAAATGCAATGATATTGTAAAGACTTTTTTTTTATAAATATGATAAAACTTCAGGTGAAAAAGGCTCTGAAGGTGATGGAGACGTTTTTAAGCCTGAAAATCAGATGGAATTTCGTAATTTTGTGTTGAATGCCACCAATGATAAAGGTGTGCATTTCATGATGGCTGATGGGGTAATTGAAACTTTAATCATTAAGTTACTTTTCTTATTTGAGTCTTAAAATCATGTTTTTCAGGGATTTTCAGTTGAAGGGCAGGAAAATATTCAAGAGGTTTTGTCTAAGCAACTTTATCTGTGCCAATTTTTAGTGGCTTTGTCTATTGTGAGGACAGGTAATTAGCATACCCTATGATTTTCTAATTTGATAATTACCCCCCCCCCCCTTCCCCATTTAAAATGGGATATGCTTTTTGGCAATACATTTTAACTAAATTTAAGATGCAAAATTTGAATTTATCTTTTTTTTTTAGGAGGTCATTTTGTGTGCAAACTGTTTGATTTGTTCACTCCATTTAGCGTGGGTTTGATTTACTTGATGTATTTATGTTTTAAGAAAGTCTGTATTTGTAAACCTGTGACCAGCAGGCCTGCCAATTCAGAAAGGTTCATGATCTAAAAGACACAATTAAGTTATTAAGTTTTCAATATAAGTTGATTTAAACGCAGGTATATTGTGTGCAAGTGGAAACGTGAAAACACATCCGACGTTTATGAATATTTTGACTTAATTAACAAACTGCTTCCAACGCTATGGAAACGAAACCTGGACATCATCCATATTGTGCCTCCAGAAGTTATTCTCCAGGACAACAACTTTTATGAATACATAATCCGGTCTAACAACGAGCTAGCACAAATTCAGATTAGAAATTTACAGAAAATTCATGCGTTTTATTCAAATCTGTAAGCTTTTTTAGGTTTTTAGGTTTTGACTTTAAATTATATATAAGGATTTTGTTTTAGTACATTACATGAAAATCGACAAAGTGAAATAAGAAAACAGTGTCTGGAATTATGGAAGGTAATATCTGTTTATTTTTTTAATGTTTTGATACTGAAATTAGAATTTTACAGATTCCAGATGTGGCTCGTTCAGCTCCTAAACGACCTGATCCAGCGTCAATGTTTAGGCAGACCACCAAAGTGAGTTTTAAACCTATTTAAAAATAAGAATGAAAAGTATTTTGCTTATGTTTAAATTTAATAGAACGAGTCAAGTGATTATTTAAGCAGTGGAAGTGGCGTTTTGAGTGCCAAATCGCTGGAGACCCTCGGATGTGTGCATGAATATCGTTGTGTTGTGACAGGAGGAAGACCCAGCACTAGCAGAGAGGATTACGCTTTTATTCTCAGTCTCGGAGTTCGTAAATCAATTGATGATCAGATTTTAATAATATTTTTGACGAATTTAAACTGATATTTTAGAGAACTCATGTGTATCAGTGGGATGGATGTGGAAAGATGGAGTGGAAGAAAATTAATTGGCCAAATCAGACAGTTGAGCTGCCCAGAGGAACTCTATTTTATTCAGAAATAATAAACGAACTACAAGGAGAGGTATACGAATGCTTATTTTGATTTAATATAATTGAATGAGTTATTATTTGTGGTTTTTATTTGTCTAATTTAGAGTCGAGGACAGAAAAAAGTTCGTGCGTTACATATTTTAGACGCAATTTCTTTAGGCGAAGAAAATGTTTCTCAGTTGTCATACGACGAAAGGCAATTATAATTTTAATAAACGGCAATTATAGTGAACTGATATTGTTTTATTGTTATTACAGAATGAAAAAGACAAAGTTATTTGCTCATGCAGTATCAAAAACAAGCAAATTTGATTCCATTGCTGTCAGAGTTAAAAAGATTTATAAATTGCAGGAAATTGATAGCATTTTTAAAGAGTGAGCTTTTAAATGTGGTTCAAAGCTATTGAATGCTGATAATTAAATGAATTAGGTTTGAGAAACACTCGATTAAAGGACAAGGCGGATATGAACGACTGTGTTGTCCTTGTGAAAATGGTCGCTTTTATGTTCCATTTGGTTGTATTATTTTTAAAATTGTGCAAGGTATAAATATAATGTTGTTATGAGTTTATTATTTATTTAACTTGAATTAATTGGTTTTGGTTAAATGCTTAGATCCCTGGATGATGGCGTATAGTAAAACGAAAGGTCAAGTTTATTTTCATTCAAAGCACAAACAGTCAACTTTTGAAGCACCTAAAGGAGCATATGCTGATTTTAAGTAAGTCAAATAATGTGATCAAAACCAATCAAGTGACTCATTTGAAAGTTATACACATTTAAGTGCTTAGAGTGGTAATTTTTAACCCTTCCCTGACCAAAATATTTAAATAACTCACACGTACTTGTAATATAAGTTAAAGGTTTATTAAAAACACATTTAATTACTCACACCTGTTTATCAGATTTTAAATGGACAGTTGTGACTATTTAAGCACTCATCAAAAGTTTCACAAACAAATGATGAATTTTAACGTATTTCAAAGTTCCTGCATTTATGTTTGAGAAATAAGATGTCCTTTGAATTAGTTTTTAAATTCCAACAGATTCATGTTTCCTGGCGATCGATAAAGTAGGAGGTGTGAAAATTTTAAATTTTAGTATGAAAGAATGCAAAGTTACTGTTAAATGCAATCTACAAATTGACTTTTTAAAATGGCTATTTGTCATGATTAAGTTTGAAGTGTTTTGCATGTTTATTTTGAAATTAATTTTTATTGTTTGAAAATGTAGGACGACATTCAAAAGCCGTTTATTGTGGAATTGGGAAGAAGGTGTAGAGTGCTGTTTAGGATCAACAGATACAGCCAAAACGTTAACTAGACAGACAGTCGTTAGGTTTATTCGAAGTAAAACATAATTTTACTGTAAATGTTTAGTTTTATAATTAAATATTTAATACTTTAACCAAATATCGCTTATGTATGTGACGATTTAGTGTTTTTAGAAATAATTTCACGTCTGTCATTTCTTTCCCAAATGGACCTGATGAAAAATCGAGCAGGAAGGTTTATAATCATCTGTTTATTTATTAATTTTTGCTTTAACGACAAACTACATAGAATTGTTGTAGCTTGTAAGAACTAGTTAGTATCTTGGTAGTCTAAGAATGATATTTCACATATATTAGCTATTAATTTAGCAAAACTTAAGAAACGAGATAAATCTTTAATGAAGGTAATGTAACTCAAGTCTTCAGGTTTCAACCGACAAATAATTGATCACCGATAAAGCTGCTTCTCAAAGTTAGGGATGTTAAATTAATTTTATATCATCAAATCTAGTCAGAAGTGCAGAAAAACATGCAATTCAATTACTTCACTTTTATACTTATTTGAGCTACTTTTAGCTATTATTATTTGGCATTGAACACAATGTTTTATACACTTTATCATCAGTGGAAGCCCAAATTTCCTCAATTAACAATTTCAACTCGTTTCATATTTTGGATTTTATTTGTGATATTTGGTGTTAAACTTTTAGCAGAAAATGTTTGATTAGGCTAAGGTCAGGACTTTATTAATTAAATTAAGATATTGTTCATTTTTCATTATACCATCAACAATTTTCAACTGTCACCGTTTGATAGAAAAATTAATTTAACATCGAAATCACTTGATACAGTAGTTACAAATAATGTATAATTATTTCAAAAATTTGAAATTTATTATACATTTTTTGTGATTTGCCTGTAAATTTGAAAAATGTACCAATAAATGTTCCATTAATGTACCATAACTGAATTTAATGAACTAACTGAATATAATGTGAACAAAACTTCAGAAGGCATTTATATTTACCGCTGCTTTTTAAAACATTTGGTGTAACCGCGTGGTTAAGCAGACGAAAATGCTGAAATAACCCACTAGTGTCGCTCCAAGAAGTAATTCTATCAAATAGTATAATACCGGTACTACAGTATATTTAAATACAGTATAGCATAATACTGTAGTACTGTATTTTGTTATATTATTTGGAACCACTGATCTAATGATACAAGTTGCAACAGATGAATGAGTTAAAGAATCATCCTCATCGCAAAGTAGGAAACGTATGAATGACCTTGTTTTTCCTGGAGCTTATTCTTCCTTAGCGTCATCTTTAATGGAAGGTTTTTATTTCGACCTATCTTGAGTAAATCTCAGACTGAAGTTTATACTGTTCTCTACGTGCTTATGGGGATCAGTAATGTTTTCTAGAGTAATGGGAAAGGCGGTGCTGTGACGGTCCGACGTGCGTAAGTACAATTTACTTTACATAACTATATTCTAAATTTCAGTGATACAGTGTACCATATTCTTAAAAATTTGTTTTTTAAAAGACAAGTCATACAGTGTAAGGGTTCACGTAAAGAATCTCGTCAAAAAAATCTCGTCGATGTATCGATTATCGCATTGTATCGCTAAGAAAATATCGCGATATATCTGTAACGACCAGAAAAACTTTAACAGGTTAACGACTTTACCTACTTTCAACTAACCTAATCTAGAAAGATGACAAACTTAACCTGACATAATTTAACTTAATTAAACCGAAATAATTATGAAATGTCTTTGCGATATTTTCTTAGTGATACAATACGAGAATCGATACATCGACTATTTTTTTTTTTAGGAGATTCTATCCCCACGCCCAGTGTAGGTCTATGACTTAGTAGAGGTAGCAATCGGCGTTAGAGATGGGCGAGACGGCCTTTTTTGAGAGTCGACTCTGGAGTCGACTGTGCCGGAGTCGAGTCGACTAATTTTAGAGTCGACTCTGTACATAGAGTCGACTCCTTCTGTGACGTCAAAAGCGTCATTTATAAGTGATGTGACTTATGTTATGTGACGTCATTAAGAGAGTCGACTCCACATTTTAGAGTCGACTCTGGAGTCGAGTAGAGAGAGTCGACTCCAGAGTCGATTTAGAGTCGACTCACCCATCTCTAATATGAAGGTCACTAGAAATCAGTGAGCAGATGGCTTTTGGGTCTTTTTGATCTCTTTCTTGAGATTTTCTATCTCAAAAGTATAAAATGATAACGAATGTACAGTAACTCAGTTAGTGATGAACAAAATATCACGATACTTCGAGGTTTCAATACTATGGTACTCACGAAAGTACTGATACTTTTGTTTCGATGTTTTACTGGCATCGATACGTTTTGTCTGATATCGCTATTTCGATACTTTTAAAAAATGGCGGTTTTTAGATCAGCTTGAACTGTGGGTTGTTGATGTGGTCAGTGAAATGATCCAACACAGTCGCATGGAAAGAGTTTGCGGTATCAGTTAACAACAATTAACCCTTGTTTGAGAAGACCTAGTATAATAAAAAAAACCTGTAAAAATAAAATAAACATTGTTCAGTTGCCCAAAACCCAACTGTAATTCTAACAAAATCCTAAAAATAAACTTACTCATTATATTTTAGAAAAGTTGGTAATTGAACTCAAGTTGGACCTCCACTAATGCAAAAGTGGACCAAGAATTATTGTATTCAATGTCAAACAGTAATAAAAGCAAAAGGTTGCTCAATTAAGTACTAAACTGTACTGCAGTTCCAATAATTTTTTTATTTATTAATTTTTGAAATCACATCAATAATTGTTTTTTGTATTTTCTGCATCTCCTAATGGTGTTAATGATAAAAAATAATTTATCATGTAAATGACTTGCATTTCTACAAGCACCTTTCTAGATTAAGGATTAAAAATAGCGTATAATTGAAAAAATTGAGATTAAAACATTTTCTGTGAAACTTTATAAAAACTTTAAAATTGATTAAAAATTAGATTTTCTCTACATTTTCATTGGTTGTTAACTTGCATTCACCATTTTGGGGCCCCTAATTTAGTGCCGTAATTTATGTTTGCAACTTATTTAAACTTTACAAACAATTGAAGGTCCTTAATAGTTTCTTGACTTAGAGAAAATGTTATAATTGCACAATCGATATTTGCACAATTTCACATTGTTCACTCTTGTTTGAAATGTAACCAATTTTGTTGGATAATAGCCATTGGTTATAGCTTTTTTTTGTTTGCACATTTTTTTGCGTTAATTTACATTTCTTATTTTAAAAAAACTAGTATTGAAGATCCGATATTGCGAGTATGGATACTTTTGACCCATTACTTTTTTGGCATAATACTTATGTTCCAATGCCATTTTTGATACTAGTATCGATACGTTTCTTCCGATGCCATTTTTAATACCAGTATTGATACTTTTGTTCTGATGCCATTTCTGATACCAGTACAGATACTTTTGATTTAATTTTTCATCACTATGTACAGTATTTCCGGTATAATCGTGCACAATCATTTTTGAAGTTTAGCATTGTAACTAGGGATGTTCCTATACCTAATAATGAAACATCAAATCAAAAGTATCGATACTGGTATCAAAAATGGCATTGAAACAAAAGTATCGATGCCAAAAAAGTATCGCGTCAAAAGTATCGATACGCGCGATATAGAATATTCAATACTCATTTTTTTAACATAATAACCGTTAATGAATGTAAAAAAAAACTGTTAAAATGGCTAAAGCTATAAACAATGTCTTTTATCAAGAGAAAGTGATTACATTTCACATGAGTTCTAACAGGGAAATGTTGCATTTGGTATAATTAGACCTAACACAATCGATACTTGCACAATTTCACTATTCCATAGTAATCTTGAATACTGCATACTGTTTTTTATATGTATTACTTTATTTAATAACATTTATGAATGTTTAATCATGTTTCAATAAAAAAATGATTTTAATATGAATAACAGGGAACTGTAAGGTCACAATTGGCTATTTAACATGCAGTTGGTTTCTAACAACTTCAAACTGGTACTGTGTTATACAGTATGTTAAATATTTTTGCAAACAAATACTAAATTTTTTAATATTTTCTAGGCAACTATTTAGTTAATTAGACTTTAAAAAAAGATAATACCAATTCATAATTTTTTTTTAACCAAAACTGTTTAATATCCAAAATATTACCAAAGTTATCAAAAATCTCAACAGACATAGGAAATGCAAATAAATGAACAACATTTTCACATGATGAAGTAAACAACAGCTATTTTCTAGCAAGTCTTGACGTTGTAGTAACCTATTAAAAAGTAAACAAATGCCTGATTATAATTAATTATATTAAAATCACAGTTAAATATACATACCAACTACAGTTATTTTTAAAACATCCTCTCATCATCAGAACAATCACTCACAAAATATAATTTATTCAGTCGTTTTCCTGCTAGCCTATTTTTCTTCTGCTTTAGAATGGTGCCATCCTTTGAAAAAAGATGTTCTGATGGAACTGATGTACCAGGAATAATCAAGTATTTCTTTGTTAATTCATAGAGCCATGGAAACATTTCTTTCATTTGTTCCCACTCTATGAATGGATCAGCTTCAAATGGTGAAAGATTCTTTTTTGAGGTAACCACTAACTAAATCAAATTGCGTTGCTCATTTACTCTTGCTGGTTCTTGTGGCATTTGTATTTCGTTTGATGAAATTAACTGCTTTACTACAGGCCATGGCATCTTTAAAATGAACATTCTTAAATCGTGGATGCAGAATAGTAGAAACAGCCATTAGATAATTCTGTTCAACTTTTCCAAATCATAAATCAATTAGCTCAACAACTGCCACTTTTAACAGCTCTACAAATTGTTTGTTTTCATCATTTGTTTAACCATTTTAATTTGCTCCTTTAAGCAATGAATAGTGGGAATGACTTTGCTTGTGGTTGCATACATTTCACCACCAATGTGGTTTGTAACAAATTCAAATGGCTTCAAAATTACAAATAGTAATGTGATGCAATTATTTTCATTGCTGGTTAACAGTTCTGGTGACTTTGGTGCTTCAACTAAAATGGAGCTCACCACACTGCGTAGCTTTTGATATATCTCCAGCATGTAGTAAGTTGAATTCCACTGTGTATGAACATCAAGAATCATTTTTAAATTTTCCTTTCCTTGTTTTGCTCGCAGGACATCACTTTGCACAACACTATTTTTAAAGAACTTAACAATTTCACACCCTTTTACAACTAACTCCTTAAATAGATCCAACTTCAATAAATGGTCAAACACCAGATTTATTGTATGGGCAAAACAGGGCAGATGTTTTGATGAACCCAAAAATGTTTCTACAGCTCCAACGATAACGCTTATGTATCGAGTTATGTATCGGTTACCATGGCCGAGATATTTTCTTTTATTAAACCAAATTCCATGCAGCATTTTTCTAAGTTATTTGCAATATTATGTGACGTGTGTCGAGTAGAAAGTTCTTCAGACACTTCTGAATTATCATTGCCTGAATCAATACTTCTGAGGCATTGCAAGTTGGTTGAAACTGTGTACACTGCTTTCACTGATTCAATTTTAGCTCTCCAACAAGTGTTGCATAATGGTTTAAGCATAATATTTAAATGCTTCTGTAAATTAAATGAGTATGATAAACAAGCCACATAAATTTCATGAGGGTTTAGAGAAATTATTTTTGATCGCAAACCTTTGTATTTCTCTTTCCTGTTGCTGCCATTGTCATAAGCTTGCCCTCTACAATTCATAATATGCAAATCAAGTTCATTTAACTTCTTTCACAAAGTTTTAGAAAGCCCTTCATCAGTAAAATATCGGGAGTACAATCCATTTGGATAATATAATATGTGGCTGCTTTTATCTTTAATGGTGTTAAGAACTTTCTTTCCTAATGCAGAAATATATTTGTTCTTGGGACTAATGTGCTAAAATGGTGGACAATTCTATTTTTGGAATTTTGGATTTTGTGTATGTAATCCATCAACACAGTCATACTTACTTACTAATTCTATTAAACTTAAAAAAAATTCCCATTGTTAGGCATTCCTATTGCTTGATGAGATCCTCAACGTGGAAGATTATTACATACTAAAAATAAAATCACATCCACAATTCTTTGTAATAGCAATTGAAGTTTTTCTGTTTCCTTATGTATATTTACTTGATTTATATTGTCAATAGTTGAACAGAAATGGAGTCAGTTGAGAAGTTCTTTCCAAACAATAAATGAATTGAAGTGACACAAAGAATGCTCATGAAATAGAATTACATATGTTTATAACATTCTCCAGTTACTATACATATTGGTAAATCATTTCCTTTGTTAGAAAACAGTTTACAACCAAAATAAAATACCAAGTCTTGCACTTCTGAAGTAACTAACCAGCTGCGTGGTTTGGTTTCACCATTTGGCAATTTTGTAAAGTAGTATGCAATGAAAAATGATCTACCATCAGCATTCTAAGCAAAACTTCCTTGGTGTGGTACAGGACCAGTTTTAACACACAATGTTCTAAACTTATCAGTTATAATACTTGGCCATAAAGTTGGATCATTTATTTTCACTTCATAAATGCAATTGTCATTTTCATCATTTTCTGAATGATTCAAATTTGCTGAGACACAGGATTCCTGAACACCTTTCACAATTTCAGCATTTTCATTACTAGGTACTGTAATTTTAGCTTTCTACTGTAAGAATAGCTTTTTTCTTCAGGTGAAGCTTGAATTGTAACTTCTGAAATCAAACAACATTGCTAGAGTTACATTTTAACCTAGAAGCGAGATGTACTTGCAACTTTTTGAAATGAATCTATTATTTTCTGCTAATTTTCTTTTCTTACAACCAGTAGAATATTCTATTGGCATTCCCATGATTATATCTAAAAATATTCCACATTTTTTAGTTTTGAATTTTCAAGTCACAGGATTGAGTAATAGTACTCCTTATTTACAAAGTCCTGGTTTTTTCATTTTCACTATTTGCATATACTCAATTAAAAACGAGACAAATTGACACTGAAACCCATGTAATTTAGTCTTATTCAACATTTGCAGTATTTTCATTATAATACAAAATAAACAACCTTACATTAACTTTAAACATGTAATTTAGTAACTTAGTACACAGTGAAGTAAATGAAATTGTTTTTTACATTAATGTTGTTTATAGGCATTAAACTACTCAATGCTCAGTTTTCCACATGGTTTTCCATTTACAAATAAATTATTCAAATGTTGATCAGATTTAACATTAAGTTATTATTAAAAACACCAAGAATTATAATCAAATTTATATTTTAAGTCATTTTTGACTAAGTAACTATAGTAAAGAAATCAAACAATTTTAAATTGTTTTCCAAATTTTCATGTGCTTGAAATAAAGTACATTAAAGCATTTAAACAAATGGAAATGAATATTGTTCCTATCTTTAAAATAAATAAAATGAACTTTTTTTATCTTATTTCTATGTTGCTCACTGTTAAAATTTCACAAACAGTATTTCCATGTGGTGGTATGGTGAAGGTGTCAATGCTACACCCAGGCTTAGAGGTCAATGATTTTAAATATCTATTTTTCATAGTAACATGACTATACATGCTACCACTAATATTTTGTACTGGGCCATCTTTTGACAATACCATACAACTTTAAATTTCTGGTGATCAATTGATTTGCACTAACTTTAAATGTCTCACTAGAAAGTTCAAACAGTAATAATTGAAAATGATCATTTTATTTTAACATTTAAAAATAAAAATAAAAAAGTGTTTTTCAATAAAATTATTCCCAAAAAACAAAAAAATTTTTTTCCAAAAAAACCAAATTTTTTTCTTTCCCAAAAAACAAAAAAAATTTTATTTGTCATTTTGGGGGTTCCCTCTAATGTTGAAATAAAGCTGATGGTTTGGTTGGACAATTCTTTTGGCTAACTGAAGGACATGATAAATTCAAAAATCATAACATAGTCCACTTTCACTACACAACAGAAACACTGACTTCCCAAAGATTTGGTTTTCTATGAACATATTGTTTTACACTCAGATGGCCTTTGAATGGAATCAATTGTTCATCAATGGCAAACTTAAGTTCTCCAAATTAAGTTCTAAACAGAGTCTTGTAACAGCTTCATAAAGAAGATGACTTTTATAAAAAAAATATCTGAGTTGTCAGCTGGTTTTTCTAAATGAAGATTATTCCTAAGTTTAAAAAATTGCTTAGAAGACATTGTTTCAGGGAAAACAGAAATTTTAAGTGGTATCCCAGTACATTTTGACAAGTGGAAATGGAATGCTTCCTATAAGTATGTGAAGTCCAATAAGTTTTTCATTTCTAGTGGATTAGTAATGGTAACTTCAGTCAAAGTTTGATTTTGAAATCCATACAGATTAGTCATTTCACTCATAGTTTCTAAAATAAACGCTGGAAGATGCTTTTCAAAATACTCAATTGGATTTTTAATTTCATTATTTTCAATGTCGTCAACAGTAAAACTTTAAGTTGGCTGTTCAAATGATTGTCTTCTAGTCCACTTGATCTGTTTCTTTTCTTGAGAGCATTTTTTAGATGTTGGTTTTTGTGTTGATAGTTGATCTTCTGTATCAGTATCTCTTTCTTTAAAACTACTAGCAGTCTTGTTATTTCCACTCACTACTTCTTCATTAGAAAATTCTAGTTGGTCTCCATTCAAATACTCAGGCAAAAGTTCAAACACAATTTCAGAGTCACTATCTTCATCTGAGGAAATTCCCTTTTGTAGAAAATCAAATAAAGTTTGAAGTTAGTTGGAACTCGCATGATTTTGTTTTCTCTAGTTTCATAAAAAGATTTTACACCAAATAATGTTCTTTAAATAATAAACAAAGTAAAAATAATGTTGTTGCAATAGAACTTACTGAAAGTCATTGCACACGAAAACAATAAAAATTGCCTCTCTTGAGAACCAATGTACATGACTGTGTACATGATTATCATACATAAAGTTATGGAGCAAATAATTGAATTTAAATGAAATACAACTTATATTTAAGTTAATGAAGGTCTCATTTAAAATAAATAGGGCAAAAAATAAATAAAATTGAACTTAATAAATTGTAACAGGGTGAGAATATTTTTTATGTAAAATTAATTAACTATCTTACCTTGTTTGCATTGATGTCTCTGGTCTTCACTCTGTTTGATCAGTGGTGGTCCTTCCTATTAAGGCTTCTCTGGAATGCTTAAAATAAATGACTACTAAGTCATAAATTTAATTTTAACTGTTTAATTTACCAAAAATTTATATTCACAAAATCCAAAATTTCAAGTGAGTATCAGTCTAAGTGAATATAAGTATAAGAGTTGAAGTGTAAGTGAGTAAGTAAGTATAAGTAAGGGAAAATTCTAAAACAGTTATATTTATAAATTTGTGAGGGGGGGACAGGGGTCAAGACAACAGTACCCTATTCATAAACACATGGCTCAAGAAGAAGAAATATGATAATTAAGTTAGCCGTAAAGTAGCCATTCTAATGTGTACTACATTATTTTTAAATTTTGTTTAAGTTGAAAGTTAAGTCAAAGTTAAAACTATTGAATTACTTGTTTTGCTACAGTTTTCATTTCTTCTGCTTAAGCTAGTGTGACACTACACAACAAATCATTACAACACTTGACTTATGAAATTGTAACAAGTTTTAGTGTAAACATAATAAAAACATGATTAATAAATTGAATTACTAATATTAATTCTAACATCCTAACAAAATAGATAAACTTAATTTAAGTGCTTATTAGGCATTTCTTCATTACATGCAACAGCCATGCTTTCAATCACTTGAAAAACTTCTCTAAATCACCACTAGGTGACACCACTGCTTCTATATTCTAAAACACATTGTACACAATCCTGTACATAGGTTCCCAATGGTAGTGTAAACCAAATACATTTTTGCAAGTCATTCAAAAATAAGTGACACAATCATGTACATGGCATCTGAAAAGGTTAATTATTTGTAAACTAAAGGTCATGTTGGCACTTTGGTATGCCATGGGTCCATAATCACAAATAAGTCATTCATTTATAGAGCAGAATCATTTTCATTTTGAAATCTGTGATCTGGATGGTGATGTAAACCCCGCCCATGATAAAATACAGGATGGCAGCAAATTTGACAATGTACATGTCTGATGTCTTAACAATTAGGTCATATTTACTAAAACACAATACAAACTCTCATTGTTTCAATTGATTTATTTTTATTAATTCAATTTTATAATGAATACTTTACTTCATTATATGAAAACAACTAGCTGACCCGTTGCGCGATGCTGCAACCTTTAGAAGAAATTCAATTATAAGATAACATGAAATATAGAAAAATTTGCAGTGTTATTTTAATTTTACGAATTTGGGGGCCTATGGACACTTGACGACTGACCCACTGCACTCTATACATGACCTATCAAAGAACTAAAATTAAAAATTAGAATACATGCCATAGTGTCACATTAAATGAAATGTTACCTGTTTGTTGGCTTGTGGACACTTGATGGCTGACCCACTGCACACTATACATGACCTATCAAAGAACTAAAATTAAAAATTAGAATACATGCCATAGTGTCACATTAAATGAAATGTTACCTGTTTGTTGGCTTGTGGACATGTTATGGTCTCCTTTTCTTGACTTAACCTCTTATGACCCAATGTGTAAATTTGGAAGCCTACCCAAACTATGCTTACCATAGGCAATTGAAATACAAATTTTCATATTTTCCCAGTTGAGCCATTTCTACACACCCATAGACTTATTATGGTATTGATTAACGCCATCTATTAGCACTACCAATAACTAAATAGTTGGGGTGAATTTGGCATTTGGTAGTAAATTGCAGGTCATGGAAATTGACAAGTTTTAGATTTTTTTCTGGAATTACAAGCGAGTTTACTGTTTTGAAAAAATACATAACATGTCACTAATGGTCTAAACTAACTATTTAAAACAAATAGATAAAAATTGCATGATGGATTTCTTTGTAGCGATCCATAATTAGTATGAGTAAATTTGGCATCACTGGGACACCAGTGCTAAAAAAACCCTTGAACATGTTGGTGTAAAGTAACACTGTAGATTCGATTTTTATAAAATTTACATAGTTTTTTCATTAAAATAATATTTATATAGATAAAATAAAAATAAATACTCATAATTTGGCCAAATATTATTGGATTTCAAACCTAAATCAAAAGATATTTCACTTGAAAGTGACAATAGTGACTGCCAAAATGTTTGAAAGTATATTTGAATAGATGAGACAAAGAAATAAAACACTATTTAGAAGTTACATTTCCCCAGATTGTACAGGTGTACACGAATTTCATGGGGGGCAACTCAATAAAAAAATGATCCAAATTTTTACATGCAAATCTCAATATCATGTTTTTTTTAAAAAAATCCAAAGTGAATTTATACTAAATTTTAAATGGAATATGATTTAAAACATTCCACAACACATAACTACTAAAAGTTTCATGTTTATATAGGCATTGTATATTTTAGTATAGGTACTACCATTATAAAAAGTTAACGATGGATGCCCAGTGTGTAATTTTGGCACTGTACCTCAAAATCATTAAAATAAAAAATAATTTCAAAAAACAAACATTTTTATTGAATAAAGACATGAAAATAATGTAAATAAGTCATTTAATAATTTTTTTCTTTGCTGGAACATAATTTGGGTCATAAGAGGTTAAATGTAATTT
Source organism: Helicorthomorpha holstii (assembly GCA_013389785.1). NCBI lineage: Eukaryota > Metazoa > Arthropoda > Diplopoda > Polydesmida > Paradoxosomatidae > Helicorthomorpha > Helicorthomorpha holstii. Next base: position 3,282,987 of record JAAFCF010003059.1, read on the forward strand.
AAAACACCTTACCTTTATGTGGTGCAGCTACAGTGTTCCTGGTGGTCGTATAATAGTATTAAAAATAGTCAAGAACCATAACTCAAGTTAGGGTTTGTTGCCCATACTTGAATAGTCGTTGAGTGTTAAATACAAATCTTATCCTTTTATTTTAACAAATTATCATAAATTTAATTAGTCAAAGTTTTCATGTAAATAATTTGGCTTCTTGTCTCAGTATTTCATATAAAATTAATAGCTTTTTTATTTATGTTAGATTAAATAGTAAATGGTCTTCTTTCTTTATATATGTAAAATGAATTCAATTTTGTGAGTATGATTCTTTAGGTTTATTTCGTGATCTATAATAAAAATTTAACAAATTGAAGTCAAGCTTGAGTTTGGAAGTTATTTAAGCTGATAGAATATATAACGAGGCAAAACGCATTCTGTTCAATGGCGAGTTGTCTCATTTTATTTGTGCGTTGCAAATATTATTTAAAATAGAAAATACAGTGAATCCAAATTTGTCAATATGATTTTTAAGTTTAATTAGTGTTTTAAATTTAATAAGAACGAGCTGAAATCAAGCTTGAGCTCAGGAATTATTTATTTAATTTATTTGAGCTATTAAAATATATAGTGAGACAAAAGCGCATGCTGTTCAATGGCAATTTGTCTCATTTCTTTTGTGCGTTGCAAATATTATTTAAAATAGAAAATACAGTGAATCCAAATTTGTCAATGTGATTTTTAAGTTTAATTAGTGTTTTAAATTTAATAAGAACGAGCTGAAATCAAGCTTGAGCTCAGGAATTATTTATTTAATTTATTTGAGCTATTAAAATATATAGTGAGACAAAAGCGCATGCTG
>JAAFCF010003059.1:3291291-3374280 GCA_013389785.1 Helicorthomorpha holstii
ATGCCACTTATTATGGCTCCTTATAATGGAGCTTTTCGCTTTCCAGAGCCGATTTCGATTTCCCCATTTCTTCTCCCATTGACTTGCATGTTAAAAATCTCCGTATATTATGGCTCCTAATAATGGAGCTTATTGCCTTTTAGAGCTCTTTTTTAAGCATTTTTGTGTTTTCTGTATGCATATTAGAGCTTTTTTAGCCTCAAGCAGCAAAAAAGAAGTACAAAAACATCAATTAACACAAGGAGGGGGAAATAAGTAAAATAGAGGTACACAATTGAATCGAAATACTGGAACAATATTAAAAAAAGTTATTTTAAAAAACAGTACAGAATTTATAATATAGCTTGTAGAAGCTCAGGGTTGCTAATTGTAATTACAGTAAAATGTGAATTACATTAATTTCAATTTAATTAGGTGACATTATGTTAGGTTAGTTTGATCATATTTTTGGTTAGGCTAGTTAATTTATAACTACTTTGAACATGTAAATTTAATTTAAAATGTATCCTAATTAGAACAGTAGCGAGTCCTACCAAAGAATAGTGCTTTTGCAACATGGCCATTCCATTTCTGATTAGTGTACGATGTTCGATTTCATTGCATTAGATAGGAAGTTTCCAAATAAAATACATTAATTTCGATTTGAAATACATTTTAAAATACATTAATTTCTATTTAATTTTTCCCCAAGCGAGCTGTATAAAGTGGCATTGACTTTATGATTGGCAAACGATCGATAAACACAAACCTGTAGCCTGTAACCAAAAGTTTTAGTTTGAAGGTGATTTACGGACAAATACACTATAGTAATAGTTTGAATCACAGATTCTAACAATGAACTGTTAATTTTATCGTGCGCTCAATAGATGGCGCTAAATCAAACTTGCATAAGCGTCAGACAGAGAGGAAGATAGACATGATCTTTCTTTTATATATATAGATTAAGTGGTTTTCCAACAATCTTTTTCTGTGATTTAATCTGCTCAACAATTGAGACAGCAATGCCAATAAAAATATGTCATACCAGCTTTGTGATAAGAAATGTATATCTTCAGTAAGATGTATGATTAATGTGATAAGAACTTATGCAAACAGTATGTAGCGAACCATTACCAAAGCAATTTTTTCTACATGAGTTTCAGTGACCCAATATATCCTGCATAAAACACAAGTCAAACTATATACTGTATGTGTATATATAAAGTGATATTGTTTTGTCAGTTATGTTAATGCAACAATTAAAATCAAAGTAAATAATGTACATAAGACAATTAATGTAAAAAAAATTTGTATTTTTTCTAGAGTTAATGAAAAATTGGTCTTTTCCTGAACCCTTGATTTTAATTATTACATCAACTATTTTCTTTATTCTATAGATATTCTTTATATTCTATTTATATAATTTTATATTAATTTAATTGCAAGGACGAAGCATGTGACACTCTTTAATATGTTAACAATTGTTGGTTGAGTAACATTGAATATATCACACAGAATAATTTCAAAAAAACCACAACTGTAGAATCTAATGGCAATCAATCATTGGATGTAGTGAAGGTCTTGCATTTGCAAATGCACTCTTATGTGTTAAATTAAAAACATATACTGTCTTTTATGTAAATTATACTGTATTTTCTCATCCTGAATCTTCTAATGAACTGATCATCATATATATATCCATTGGGTGCAGTGGATCTTTTAAATTATACTATGGATATACATTTCCATATTTGTCCCACCTCATATATTTTTAACTTGGCAGCTGCCTTGTTGTATATGTAGCATCTACAGTCCATTGTAGGAAGGTACAACCAAGCTACAAATTGATCTAGAAAACTATCCTTTTTTAGCATCTACTTTCACACATGCTACACTTTTCTAAACTTTATGCTTTCATACTTTTTATGTATGTGACACTACTTTTTCTAGCAACCTCGCAAGTTTAGCATCGACGGGCACTATGTAGATGCTACAACACAAAACGTTATACCACTCAAAGTTTAGAAAATTACAAATAATACTAAAATCCATTAAAGATGCTAATATCTAAACTATTCAAGACATTAAAAGACTATACATTTGTAAATTTACCCATACTTAATACTTGTAAGTATTTAGTTACCAAAACCTGAAATACATATAAACAAATTAATTTCAAAACAAAAGAAACATAATTATTTGAAAATCATTGCAGGAAATAAATTTCTTTAGTAAGCTAATAACAAATTTAAAGGAACATTAATGTAGCTCATCAATTTTTATAAACTAGAGTATAAAATACTTAACAATTATCAAAAGTTGATGTTATAGAACTCAAATGAAAATAATCACATCACCTTTGCTGTAAATCAGTGTCGTTATTAAATGTGGGTGTAGATTTTCATAAATGAGACTAAATGCATTGAAAATCAGTTTCACTTTTACATGTGGATGTAAAAGAACATTGAAACATTTAAACTTAAACAAGACTAATTCAAAAACCAAAATAATAAATACAAAAATATATATAATTTCCAAGTTTGTAAAGTTGTTGAAACTTTTTGGAATTTTCCCATTTACTTAAACATTCTACATGTTTAAGTAAATGGGAAAATATTTTGTTCTATAACTTACTTGTATTGCACTCAATTAACCAAAAAAGTTATCTGGATTCTGAATGGAGAAAACCACAGACTTAAAATTCTGCAATTACACCTAAACAACATTTTACTTTACAATGTATATATTAACAAATGCTGTAAATGCAGTTGATGACTATTATTAGTGGTAGTGTTGATGCATGTGCCACAATCATCCCCTGTTTTTTGGGCACATGAGCATCAAAAACTTGGTCATCTTCAATATGTCATCTTGTTTTTTAAGTAATGTTTCAAGCAAGTCTTAAAACTTAAAAACAGTTCCAGGGGTGGTTTGAAGCTTATCAACTTTTCAGATCACCCATTCAAAGTGGTCATCATAGAACATGCATATCTGCATGATTTGATTTTTATTATTTTTAGTGTAGTTCTTTTCCATACTTAACTAAGTGCAAAGAATAGTTGAAACAAAATATATAACTGGCTAAATGACTCAAATTCAGTTATTAATTGAAATAGACTTGAAATAGACTTCCCAAAAAACCAAAATATTGTATCCAATTAACACGAAATATATTATAAATCCAATTTAATTATTGAATTGAATTAAATCAAAATAAATAATATTTTTCTTCCATCCTCATACACTATCAGTTTGCATGCATATTTTTTCTGTAAAAATATTCATGTTATGAAATGTGTGCAATGTTAAATAATAGTTGGGATAAATATATTATAAGTTTAAAAATTTTGTATATTGGCAGTGTTGCAATTAATTTATTAAGAGTTAAAAGTTAATCATTCTATCAACTGAAACCATGCTAATGTCATTTAAATTCTCCTAAACATTTTAGAAGCAACACTGACTAACTATGAACTCAAACTGAATGAATGTCTTTTAATGCACTATCTATAAAATCAAGTTATTGCATTCAATTAACACAAAAGTATTCTCATTATGTTTTTAAAACCATGGAAAAGTTCATTGATGATGCTTAAATTAAATCAATTAAAAGTTTGTAGCAAGAGGTTGTAGTACATAACATTTGTTTTTATCTTTGAGCTTGTTCATGGTCACCCTTCAGTCAGAAAATGTTATAGAAATATAATATAATAAACTTATATATAGGCAGAAAATATAATGAAAATATTCTTATTTCCATTTGTACAAAAAACACAGTGGCTTTTTGTGGGCATTAATTCCGGATGGCTTATTAAGTCTAGGTAGCTAATCTAGACAAAGGATGCTATCCAATTAAGCCCTGCAGTGTTTTCCAAGCTAACCGAGTTAATCGACGTTATATGACTATTAATGAACGTCTGTACTACTTGTACAGTTGTCGTTATATTTTGATTACTTATTTAAATGAATAAATACTAAATCAAAAGACAGCAAACTTAATTAAACAATAGGGAGTTTTATTAACATACTATCTCAATGACTACCCAATTGCAAGTATAGCAAACACAACCATTACATAGAGTAATACTAGCAGTTAAGCTACTAGTGCTAACAACTTTTGTGTACTATCCTATGGAAGACAGGATAGCATTGATAGCGCTACGGAGCATAAGTAAGATATTCTAGCATGACATTGCTAGCTTGCTTATGACGAGGTAGCGCTGATGTCATGGTTGGCGTGACGTCGCTATTGAAGTGCCTTAACGCACAAAAGCACATCTGCGCATGTGCAGGCACTTAACTCCAAACGCTATGGAGTTGCGATTAGCGAAACAATATAATTGATACATAAATGATAGTGCATTGCGAATTTACATTGGAATAAATGAGCATGACTAATACAAATGATAACATCAATTCTAACAATTGCAGTTAGCATGGTAAGCATGTTAACTGCCAATACAAGGCTATTATCAAGTCTACATGCTAGACGTGGACAGGAAGTATAGCCGGAAGTACATGTCTAGAGTCGTCAGATTCCAAACGGTTTGGAATCCTGTACTTCCGGTATGCTTACGACTGAGGTCATGTGTTGCATGACCTCCCCAAGTTGGTAGCATGTGTATACCAATGTTTGGGACGCAAGTCCGCTAAATTACATGCAATACATAGAAACGCATAGGAAATTGCATTAATAATGCATTTCCTATGGAGTCAACTGCCTTACATGCATAAGGCAATCATCCCCATAGGATTCCATGCTTGTCATGCACATTCTATCATATTCTATAGGCAATAACGTGTGTAGCAAGGGAACATCCGCCACACTTTTTACCTTGTTGGGCTTGATCTCTTGGACCATGTTGCAAACTGTTTCAACTTGCTGCAAATGGACATTATGGGGTGTTAGCCACCTTATAAGTAATGATATCCCACTCTGGGACATTGTTCCAACTCTATGGCTGGTAGCATCATTGTTGCTGCTCTTGCTAATGTCAGTATTCATTCTCTTTTCAATAAAATTAACAAAACCAACACCAAGGTTAATTGCTAAACACAGTCATTTTTTGCTGTTTGTCTTGGATCATTGGGTCTTCAAATACCTTCTGTCTGGGCTCTTCATAACATCAAAACATTTTTTTGGTTTTATTATCTGGTCACTTAGGATGTCCACCCAAACATCTACACCAAAAAGTTTAATTGAAGTATTAGTCACTTAACCTCACCATACATCTATAGGTGTTTTTTTTAGTTTTTGATGGCTAATTCTATTAGCTGTTCTGCATCTCTCTAAAATACATTTGTTATTTGGCTAAGTTCATGGATACTTGGTATACATGAAAAATCAAATAATATTTATTGTGGTCTGTTCATAAATTGTAATATTATTAATCATGGATAGCCTATTTCTATATATTTAATTTGATCTTTCATCCTCTCTAAGTACAACTTTACACTGCCTTTGCTTTAACAATTTTTCTGCTTTAAAATTTTCCATTTCATTTGGAAGTGACTACTGTTGCTTAGGTTTGTGTTTTTTTGACAGTACACAAATGGTTTTTTAACATTCAACAACAATTTTAACATTTTAATTTAAAAAAGATTTTTTTATTTTAATATAACAGTCACATTAAAGTTCATTTATTGGGATTTTAAATAAAAACAAATAAAAAATATCTCTGAAACATGTACAATATGGTCTTTTAGTAAACCATACATGTAGTTAACCATATAAGTTAGCTTATAAGATTTAAGTTGGGGCCAATGTTTATCTCATTATATATGAAGTAAATCAATAAATTGGTTACAAGTGTACAGAACATTAAACCATGATGTTTGATTAACCATTTCAATAGTACCTTACAGCCACACTTATTTTGCATAGCTATATACATGCAAGAGAAATTTCATAATGATATTAATAAATAATGAAATACTTAAAAATTATGTGTAGAACTGCTACAGCTCATGGACACTTATCAAGCTTTTGAGCACCCATAAAGCTGATTTTTATGAACTGATGATCCTTACCCTGGGATGAATTCAATAACTTGTGTATTGAATCTTATGCCAAGTATATTTAAACTTTATGGGCTGAAGAATATAAGCATCATTAATATGCATTAAAAAGTTTAAATCTGAAAAGCCAGCTTTTGTTAAAAATCATTGCTACAATATGTAGCTTCACTAACAAACTTAGCTGGTTATATTGTATGAGAGAATTAAACATAGTTAATATGATCTTAACAAACAAAGATGTTTCTTTGGTTTAGTTATTTATTCTGGTTATCCAGACCAAAGTGGCCATTAATGGGTCATTTTAAGTAAAAAACAAGTAAAGTTGTACCAGTGCAACTTAGAATGCAGCCAATCCTGGTCATGGCTCAATATTTATTAAGAGCTCAGGAGCGCTGGAGAAAGAGACCACAGAAGATCACTGCTGGTTCATTACAGTTAACTTTCCTTGTTAATACCTTTTGAATTGAAAATGTGTTTTGAAATCTACTTAAGAATTTTTTAAAATATAACACTTATCAGACTGACTTGGGTGTCAAGAGCATTCAGGTGGTTCAAAAAGCAATTAAATTTCACTATAAAATCTTCTAGTTCTTCCCTGCAATTATGAATTAGCTTTGGTTTAAAATGTATTGCAAAATAAGTGCAAGCTGTCATATACTATAACAAAAAGTGATGGAAGTGTCAAACACTTGAAAGTTTCTGGATTACAAGATTTGGTAACACATTAAGGTTTCTATACATTTAATATCTCAACCCATTGATAACTTAAAGCAATTGTTTGCCAAAATATCACTGATACATGTCTGTAGTAGGAAAACATCTCTGATGTTATTCTCAGAATTATCAGTACTTAGAATTTACAGGAATTTTTGTGATTCATTTAATAAATTGCACTGTTACACAATAATTGCACAGCTTCAACTTCATTTGATTTGTGAAATTTAGAGTGGGAGTCAACATAAATACACCATTTTGCAACATGTTTAGTAACTCTTAACCCTTTGAATTGTATGCCATTTTCTAGAAGAAGCCCATCATTAAGCTCACATGTGTTAACACCACATAAATGATGTAGTAGGCATTCAAAGGCAGATGCATCAATTTCATTGACTAAATTTAATAACAAAAGCAAACTTAACATTACCTTTTGTGTAAGTGATTCTATTGAAGGTTTTAATAAAATGATAAGATTGTTATGCCTTGTTTGGTATTACCTTTTTGTGAAAGCAGTTTATATCACATTCTGGCAGTCTTAAATAAATGTTACCCAAAAACATATACATTTATCTAAAATTTAGGTTGTACATCTTAAATACATGGCAATAAGGCAGAAAATCATTTCTCAAAAGGCAAATAAGAAAAATTGGTTTTAAGGAAATTACAAAGTCATTAGTTGGTATTGGAAGTTGGTTTATTATCTTTAAGTTTTCTACATTTGTCAGTATATAGTCGGTATATTTGTTGTATTCAATTTCAGAGTGGAAGTATTTCCTGTATGGTATTGTGATTAACATAATAAATTTCAATCTTTTGTTTAAACAATAGTTGAAACTCTTCAGTTATTGTAAACTAACTATGCTGCTGGATTGTATTTCCAATGGTTCTTTAGTGCAATTCTACAGTAGATAAAAGAGCATTTTTTAGGCTAAGTATTAAGGTAGTAAAGTATACAATTTTATTAAATAAAACAAGTATAACCAAAAAGTTTTAAAGAATTTTAACATTATGTAACAATTGTTAAAGTTAAGTAATATTAATTAAATTTAGAAAATTACTAATAATACTAAGATCTATTATACAGAGTGATCAAAAGATAACACTACCTCATAACTAACATCAACTAGTAGTATTTTAAAAATCTCAATTCTTTTAGTAAAATAAAACTGACTTGAATGGCCTTCATATTCATTAATAATTCAAGATGTAAAGTTAAAAAATAATTTTAATAAGTCAGTTTTACTCTACTAAAAAATTGAGATTTTTAAAATACTACTAGATGGTGTTAGTTATGGGGTAGTGTTATCTTTTGATCACTCTGTAGATAATATCTAAACTATTCAAGACATTGCAAGACCATACATTTGTCAATTTACCCATACTTAATGCTTGTAAGTATTCAGTTACTAAAACCTAAATACATGCAAACAAATTAATTTCAAAACAAAAGCATAATTATTTGAAAATTGTTGCAAGAAATAAATTTTATTAATAAGTTAATAACAAATCTAAATGAACAGTAATGTAGTTCATTAATGTTCATAAACTAGAGTACAAAATACTTAACAATTATTAGAAGTGGATGTTAAAGAACTCAAGTGAAACTAAATGCATCACCTATGCTGTAAATCAGTGTCATTATCAAATGTGGGTGTAAATTTTCATAAGTGAGACTAAATGCATCGAAAATCAGTTTCACTTTTACATGTAAATGTAAAAGAACATTGTAACATTAAAAATTAAAACAAGACTAATTTAAAAAACAAAATAAGAATAAATACAAAAATCTAATGACTAATTTCCAAGTTTGTATAGTGTTTGAAACTTTGCCCTTGAACATTCTACATGTTTAAGAAAATTGGGAAAATATTTTGTTCAATAAATTGTATTGCACTCAATTAACCAAAAAAGTGATTTGGATTCTGAATGGAGAAAACTTAATAGACTTAAGATTCTTCAATTACATCTAAACAACAACATAAAGACATCAACTGCATTTACAGCATTTGTTAATATATACATTGTAGTGTTGATGCATGGGCCACAATCATCACCTGTTTTTTTGGCCACATGAGCATCAATAACTTGGTCATCTTCAACATGTCATTTCATGTTATTTTGGAGTAATGTTTTAAGCAAGGCTTAAAGCTTAATGAACATTACTGTTCACAGCTCCAGGGTATCAACTTTTCAGATCACATATTCAAAGTGGTCATCATAGAACATGCATATTTGCATGACTTGATTTTTGTTGTTTATGGTGTAGTTCTTTGCCATACTTACAAAGAATAGTTGAAATTTAATATATAACTGGTTAAATGACTCAAATTTAGTTGTTAATTGAAATATATTTTAAGTAGACTTCCCAAAATACCAAATTATTGTATCCAATTAACACAAAATATATTATAAATCCAATTTAGTTATTAAATTAAAATGATTTATATTGCACAATATTTTGTAGGTTTTTTGTTATTATCTTATGTATCCTATTATCTGCTTTTTCTTCCATTTTTATACACTATCAGTTTGCATGCATATTTTTTCTTTAAAAATATTCATGTTATGAAATGTGTGCAATGTTAAATAATAGTTGGGGTAAATATATAAGTTTGAAAAATTTTGTATATAGGCTTTGTTGAAACTAATTTATTAGTAGCTAAAAGTTTATCATTCTATTGACTAAAACCATGCTAATGTCATTTGAATTCTCCTAAACATTTTAGAAGCAACACTGAGTGACTATGAACTCAAACTGAATGAATGTCTTTCAATGGACTATCCACAAAATCAAGTTATTGTATTCAATTAATACAAAAATATTCCTTTGATGTTTTTATAACCATGGAAAAGTTCATTGATATTAGCTTAAATTAAAACAATTAAAAGTTTGTAACAAGAGGTTGTAGTACATAAGTAGTTATAGTACCATTTAAGACCGACCAATCAGATTGCAGGGATTTTGAAATGGACCAATCAGAATGCAGGGAATTCTAATTTTGAAGCAGGAAAAAAGTGGGAGGAGCCAACTCTACTACTATCGTTAGTGTTAAATCTCCATAGGATATCGATAATAATCGATATGAATCAATATTATCGAACTATTGGTAGTCCGATAACCGAGTTACAATGACATCACAAATTCTCGCAAGATGGCGCCACAATCGAGTAAAACAAATCGCTAGATGGCAGCATATGCAATTACAAATGTTTTTATTAAAAATTGATTACATGGTGATTACATACTGCATAAGCAATTACAGGTTTTAAGCATCTGGTGACTCACCCAGTACTTCATAAAATCACTAGTTAGTATATCCCTAATAAAATCCCAACATCTGCTTTCAGTAGCTGAGTTTAAAAAAATTCTAATAGCCAGAAAACCAGGTTTTTTATAGGAAGCTTTATTTGTTAGTACTCTAGTTAAGACACTCCAGCTATACTTGATTTTAAGTCTATCCTCATTAGGATAGTACTTATAGATTGTTAAATCTTCTTTAAAAGTATCCTTACAATAGGTGACTGGAAAACTCCATATATCTGTATTGCACTTTAGTTTTGTAAGTTTCTTGTAAATAAATTTTCTTAAATGTTTTGTTGAATATTTTGATATTCCTTTTCCAGATGTTTTTAATTGAAGGGTAGTAAGATTACAGTTTGCCATCCTTACCTTTTTCTGCAAATAAAATACTCTTTTTATTAAATGTTAATAACTTTAAAAGTATATCTATTAAAATTATGACAGTACTCTAAGTTTAGTTTGCATAAACTTGTTTAATAAAACTTCTCAAAATGAGAGATAAAAATTATATGAATTTAATTGTAAAAATCTACATTAAATTTTCCTAAAATTAGTTATTACTAGAACTATATTACCTCTAATAAACTGATCAGGGAATATTTTCTTAATATTATTAAACTTATTAACATGAGGTTTTATTTGTTGGTATTTTTCCTGAGAATTATAATAACAAATCATTATAAACAAAAGCATTAATTTCTTCATATAAACTAGTCTATTAAATTATCATTTTGTTTGTATATTCTTGACTAAATGATTGAATAAAATGGTCTAAAGATGGCTCTAATACATTTTGTCATGGCCCAAAATTCACTATCAGTGATGTTGCATGGATCATGTTGATCATAACAGTCATAATACATGGATTCATCCAGATTCATGTGTGAATTGACTACACCCAGTTCATATTTAAGTATCCCACTTTGCATTTCATAGGATATTTTAGTAGGATCTAGTGGCCATTGGGATATTGTCATATAACTGATTTTTGAAAAATGATTTAGTCCACTTTCTTCAGGGGTAACCATTTCAAATGCTTGAACAAATCTTCTCTTATCATTTCTTCCACATAACACCAAATTTGTCTTTGAATGTCTCTATCCAGATGAAATGTTTTTGGTTTAGATGGGCCTGCTCCTTTGAATTTAAATATGGTAGATACATGTTGACTGTTGAATGTGTATTCACATCTCACAAAATGTTCATTTGTAAAGGTTATATCAAATTGTAGCACTTGAGTATATTCATTGTTCATTCTGTAATATATGTTACAAATAGCTATTGCAATGTTAGCAATCATTCTGTTGATTCTTTCTGATCAAGTCATTTATTCAAAACTTGAACCTATTTTGTGTAAAATATAAATGAGTAATTTCTGAGATAATAAGTTATTTTCTCTAAAATAGTTCCTAAGTTTCAAGATTTTATTTTAAATTCTAACTATAAAATCTGATTTGTTTAAACTCAAAACCTGAAAAGACCTTTGACCCGACCTGTGGTATTATTTATAAAATGGCTGCAGCACTCAACATTGACCAAAATCATGGTCACGGCACCACTTGTTATGGTTTGCCCTTGGTAAAACTTCAAAAATCAACTGAATTTATAAATCTAGTAAGTATTTTTTCAAAATTTGTCTAAAATTTATAAGCTTTAGCAGAGGTCATATAAAATTTAAACCATAACTCCAAGTTAGGGTTTATAGCCCACACTTGGTTTCTAAATATTGAGTGCTTCAGTTCTTTATACTTCATTTATGAAATTAAAATAAAATTCAAAGAATTTAAAACAAATTTCAAATTAAAAATGAAAAAAAATATATAAAATTAAAATAAAAATTTAATTAATAAAAAATTAATAATTAATAAATTCTAAAAAATTAAATAGAAATAAAAATAAAAATTAAAAATGATAATAAAATAAAATTAAAATTTAATTTGAATATACATTTTAAAAATTTAAACATTAAAAAATTTAAAAATTAAAGAGAAAAAAAAATTATAAAAATTAAAATTAGAAAATTTAAAATGTTAAAAAAAAATTTGGAAAAAAATTAAATTAAAATAATCATTTAAGAAAATAAAAACTTTAGAAAAAAAATATTCAATTAAAATAATCATTTAAGAAAATAAAAATTTAGAGAAATAAAAGAATGAAGGAAAATAAAATTATAATTTAAGAAAAATTAAAATAAAATAAATGAAATGAGCAGAAATTAGAAATTCAACAAAATAAAAGTTACAAAATTTTAAATAAAAATTTTAAACTATTTAATTTAAAAAATAAAAATTTTAAACTATTTAATTTAAAAAATAAAAATTTTAAATTATTTAATTTAAAAAATAAAAATTTTTAACTATTTAATTTAAAAAATAAAATTATATTTAATTGAATTTAATAAAAAAAATTTTTTTTTAAAGAAAAATAAAATTAAGAAAATAAACGGAAAAAATTTAAAATAAAAATATGAAATCTAAGATAATAGAAAATTTAAATTTAAAATGTAATATTAAAAATTTAAAATCTAAAATTTACAATTAAAAAAAATTTAAAGTAAAGTTTAAAAAAAAATTTAAATAAAAAATAATTAATAAAAAAAATTAAAATAGGAAAATTAAAACTAAAATTATAAAAATTTAAAAAAAATAAAAATGAATTTAAATTAGGCCTTTAAGAGAGTAAAATTCATTTAAACAAAACAAATAATTGACTGCCATAGGAAAATAAATAATGAATTACAAGGAATTACGCACTATCTATGGCTTTTGTTTAGTGCATTTATAACAGGACATATTTTTAATGCACTTTTGAAGTGCTTTTCATCAGGTTGATTGTTATCAAATCACAATAACAAACATTTTTATTTTACACAATTTAGGGGCATCATTACATTCGTGTCTTTTTCTGAAGATGATTGTAACAAACTAAAAACTCAGAATTTGCTACATTACCACCACCAGCATTAATTAAAGCTCATGCAAATATTCATAAGTTTTTTGACTTGATGTAATTTTAAAACTCCTTACCTTTATGTGGTGCTGCTACAATTTTACTTGGTGGTTGTATAATATTTATATATAGTCAAGAACCATAACTCAAGCTAGGGTTTATTGCCCATACTTCAATAGTCGTTGAGTGGTACATACAAATCATATTTGTTTTTTTTAGCTGTTAATGTAATTTTAACAGGTTAAAATTTTCATGTAATTCAATTGGCTGCTTGCCTCAGTATTTCAAATAAAATTAATAGCCCTTTTATTAATATTAGGCTAAATAGCAAATTGGCTTCTTTTCTTTATATATATGTTTTGGTTTTGAATAATGTTAAAACTAGATTTTATTTCCAAAAGTAAGATTTGTTTTTAAATTTTTGGCTATTTATTTCAGTTTTTAAAATATATAACGAGACAACATTGCATGCTGTCCAATAGTGACTTGTCGTAAAATTTGTTGGAATTTTAAAATAGAACTAAATCTACAACTGAAAAATGAGTTTAAATAATTTTAAAACACTAAATAAATTTAAGAGATGAGCTGAATTCAAGTTGGAGCTTGGAAATTATTCTTTCTATTTATTTCAAGCTTTAAAACATATAACGAGACAAAAGCGCATGCTGTCCAATGGCAATTTGTCTCATTTCTTTTAATTCGTTCTAATTTTATAGAATTTGTAAGATAAAATAAAATCTACAAAGTGCGGGGGGGATTATGTAAGGCCATTTCTATCTTGTTACTTAAATTTTGAACTACTCTAGGGAGATGTGTCTTTGGTGTTTGAAAATCTTCAGAGGTAAAATTGTCTAATCCAAATTTTGTAATAGGCTCAGTCATAACATGGTATCCCTTACCTTGTCTTTCTTTCTAAAATAAAATAAAGAAAATACCTGATGGTTAGTAGTCATTTTACGGTTCTCATTTTATGTAGTTTTTATTTAAAAGTTAGAACTTCTATTGCTAAAAGTTCTATGGATATAGAATATAAGGTTTGTAAATTGTGTATATTATAATCTGGTCAAGTGTTTACCAGGCTGTTCTAGTATTGCTCCAAACAGGTGAGCAGATTCTGAAATCTCCATAGCAATATTAACTCTCAATATGATAAGTCAAAAACATATCCTTTAATTTGTATAACACATTTAGCTCATTATCAGTACTGTATACTATATGCAATTTTATTATACGATCAAAATCAATAGGAGAACTGTATCTAGCTATGTCTGCATATCACCTGACAGACCCAAGATTACTAGATATTACATCTCTAATAAAATCCCAACATTTGCTTCTGACTCTTTACTAGACTGACTTTTGTCCGTCCTAAACTTCTCTGACAGAATCAATTCTGTTTCTGGTATGCTAGCAACTCTTGCCATTGCCTTCTCACAAGACAATTTAGACTGTAACCATTCAGTCTTAGGTTCAGGTTTATACTTTTTTACTTTAGCGATTCTGGCTTTACTAGCCACTGTCTTCTCGCAAGACAATTTATTACACCTATCGGGTTTCATGTCTATATCCATCACCAAAATTTTATTTATAAGTTCACCCGTTGACTTATCATATGTTTTATCAATTGTAGGATCAATGACTAATCCTAATTCTGCCATAGTAGAATATCCAAATATTCCAGTAGGGCCCTGAAGAAAAAAATTTTCAATTACTAGAAATTCCACTTCTGTTGGAGCCTCATTTATTTTCAATTTCAATTTTATTTTCATATCTAATAAAATTTTGCCTCGAATTGTATTAATGAAAACATTGGCATTTTCCAAATCAAACATTATTTCTGAATTTACTAGTTCCTCAACTAATTCTACTGTTACTATTGAAATTGATGCTCCAGTATCTGCATAAGTATTTTGCAGTTTAGTATTTGCCACTTCTTTGAGAGTTTGATGTTCAATTGCTGCAACTGGTCTGTTTAAAACTCTATTTCTGGGCTGCATTTCAGGAATTGCCCCCTTTACCTTGAATCTCTGCAACTCTTGTTTAGTAACTGGCACATAATATACATCTTTAATGGGTTCTTCCTCATCTTCTTCATTTTCTTCAAACTCTGATAACTTTATTACTCTCATTTGGGCTTTTGTTGCGGGTTTGTTAGTCATCTTGGGACTTAGTCGTCTGGACTGCCTTTAGCTGTTTTTCAAGTTCAGTTATGCGCTGCATCAGTTGGCTAGTTACAGTAGTCAGATCCTTATTTTCTTCTGGCTTAAACATAGAGATCGTGTGCACTGATGCATTTCTAGTGTTAACAGCTGATTCGTTTGCTTCTTCTTGTATAGCAAAAGATATAGCATCATCTAATGTCATTGGTTTTAGTGTTAATAGAACTCTAGCTATAGCAGGCTTTAGACCTGTTATAAATCTACTTTTTACCATGGAGTCCTTCAACTTATCATAAGTTAAATCTGGATTGCCCTGATCATCTAAAGTTCTAGCTGCCTTTTTGATTCTGATTGAATACTCTTTAACAGTTTCTTTGTTTTGCTGGGATATGTTCATCCATGAGTTTAATTGTGCATTTAGATGCCTAGTGTCTCTATAGTACTGTTTAATAGCTACTTTGAAAGCTTCAATACTAGCTTTATCTGCTAGTTTTATTTCCCTAACAAATTCCATAGCTTCGTCCCTAAATCTGGATAAAGCCATAATAATTACTGTTGTTCTGGTATTGCTCTTAATACATCTGAGTAAGTTGTTTTGTCTTCCACTCCGGAAAACATAGGCAACATTTGCATATATACTGATTGAAGTGCTGGGGGATTATGTTTGGCCATTTCTAACTTGTTACTTAAATTTTAAATTACTCTAGGGAGATGTATCTTCGGTGTTTGAAAATCTTCTGCGGTAGAATTGTCTAATCCAAATTTTGTAATAGGTTCAGTCATAACACGGTATCCCTTAACTTGTCTTTCTTTCTACTAATTATCAGGTATTTTCTTTATTTTTAATTTAATCATTTTACGGTTATCATTTTATGTAGTTTTGTTTAAAAGTTAGAACTTCTATTGCTAAAAGTTCTATAGATATAGAATACAAGGTTTGTAAATTGTGTATATTCTAATCTGGTCAAGTGTCTATCAGGCTGTTCTAGAATTGCTCCAAACAGGTGAGCAAATTCTGAAATCTCCATAGCAATATTAACTCTAGATATGTAATAAGTTGAAAACATATCCTTTAATTTGTATAACACAGTTAACTCATTCTCAGTACTGTATACTATATCCAATTCTATTATATGATCAAAATCAATAGGAGAACTGTATCTAGCTATGTCTGCATATCGCCTAACAGACCCAAGATTACTAGATATTACATCTCTAATAAAATCCCAACATTTGCTTTCAGTAGCTGAGTTTAGTAAAATTCTTATAGCAGGAAAGCCAGGTTTAATAAAATAAGCTTTCTTTGTAATTACTCTTGTAAGAATGCTCCAGCTATATTTAATTTTAAGCTTATCATTATTAGGGTAGAACATATAGATAGTTAAAAACTCCTCAAATGATTCTTTCCAATAAGTGATTGAAAAGTTCCATATGTCTGCTGGGAAATTTAACTTTGTGAGTTTTTTGTTGATAAATTGTCTGAAGTGTGTAGTGGAGAATCCAGAAATTCTTCTTCCAGTTGCATTATATTGGGTGGAGTTAGAGGTATGTCCATTCATTCTTACCTTTTGGCTGAAAAATAAGAGATAATTTTTTTTTATTTTAAAGTTGATTCCTAAATTTTTCTTAAATACTTATAATTACTTAAAAGTATAATTCAACTAGCCATTACTTAATTAAATGTAGATTTACAAATACACATCTTTTGTAATTTGCATAAACATTTTAATAAAGTTTCAAAATATGTTAATAGTACAATGAACTTGTCTTTTAATTCCTTGAATACTTTATTTACCTATATTTTTCAACTTTAACTTTATATTTTTTATAACTTATTTATTTATATGTAAACTGCAAAGTTTAAATTGAAATTGCATTATTCTAAGTTTTAACTCATGATTAACACTCTTATTATTGGCTGAAATCTAAACCGAAACCTTGAAATATGGTTTTGTAGTACATTCTCATGTGGTTGAGTTCATTTTCCGTTAAATTTCTTCTATACCAATTAATGTTGTTCGTGGTGTACTCTGTTTGATCCACTGTCATGTATTCTTGGTATTTGCTGAAATGTAATCTCGTCAATCCGTTGCATGCAAAACAGTTTATACATTCGGCTTCCTTTGGCCAGCTGGTTATGGTGAATTCATTTATATTGTTAAAATTATCCACTGCACTGTACACAGGACTTCCAGCATCAAAATTGATCACTTTTTGAAAATCTTGGGATAACTTTCTATTGATATGAGTCCAGATTCTATCTTGGTTCATATCACTGAGTTGGAATTGATCTTCAAATCTTCCATTTCTCCACAATCTAAATATTCCGGATACAATTTCTTCTTCCTTATATAAATCGTTGGTTATTCTGAAATGGTTAGAGAATGTTGATGAAATTTTAAGTGTTTCCAAACTATCAGATTTCTTTTTAAATTCTATGGTGAAAGTGTCTACAGAGGTATTAGCGATAATTTTGTTTGTATTCATTTCTTAGAAGTTGTTGGTTTTATAGATGAATTTCTGAAAAATAAAAATAATGTTTCTTTCTTAGATTTCATAATTTATATTATATAAGTTTTTTATATTTAATATAAATTAAATTATTATATAATAATTTAAAATTCATTTCGTTTGATGCAGCTCAAAATGTTTATCACACAACTTCTTTAATTTATGTTTTTTAACTTGTATTTTTACATATTATTAGTTATATCTATTTTCTTGCACATTACACTATTTTATTAATATTCAAAAATTAAAACACAAGACTAATTAGAATAATATAATTTTAAGATTTGAGACACATGTTCTAACCATTAAACCACTTTCTTATTATGGTTGAATAGGCTGTAGTTAATTTTATTAATTTTCGCCGGGATTTAAACCGAAATTCTGGAAAATGGTGGAAAAGTATTGCTGCATTGAGTTGACTTCTTCCTCAGTTAGATTTCTGGGATCCCATTCGATTTGACCTCTGAGATACATAGATTGGTTTACATTCATGTACCCCTGTTGTTCACCGAAATCCAATTTTGTTAATCCGTTATAAACTTCATATTTGGTGTTTTCTGGTTCTCCAGGCCAGCTCCTTATGGTGAATTCATCTATGTTCATGAAATTTCCCACTCCACTTTACCCGGGAATTTCGTCATCAAAGTTTTGTACTTTCTGGAAATCTTGAATTAGCCAGTCTTTCATATGCGTCCACATTCTCTCTTGGTTCGCATTATTAAGCTGGAAATGTTCTTCAAGGTACCCATTTTTTTAAAACCTGAATATTCCCGACGTTACTTCGTTTTCTTTTCTTAAATTGTGAGTTATTACATCATGGTTTGTAAGGTTTGTTATAATTTGAAGAGTTTGTAAGGTGTCTGAGTTCCTTCTGTAATAGATGGTGAACTCTCTAACTGGAGTGTTAGTGATGATAGAGTTTATATTCATTTTCTTAGTATAAGTTTGAAGATATTGAAGTCTGATAATAAAATAACTGCTTTATTTTCTAATTTGAATAACTAAGTTACTATGATCTAACTAAGGTTAAGCTAATTCAACTAACAACCTGAAGACTTGACCTGTGTTTTTTGCGATTAAAATGTTGATTTAAATGATGCAAGTTGTGAATTTACTTTACTCCGTACTTTAGTATAAATAAATTTTAACATCATAAAAACACTTTCTTAATTCAACACTCAACTTTGACCAAATCCTGGTCACGGCACCATTTGTTATGGTCTACTTTTCTTGACTGACAAAGTAACTTAAAACTCCTTACCTTTATGTGGTGCTGCTACAATTTTTCTTTGTGGTCGTATAATATTTAAATCATTCAAGAAACCATAACCCAAGTTAAGGTTTATTGCCCATACTTGGAATTTATCATTGAGTGTTAATTACTAATCTTATCTGTATACTTTTGCGGTTAAATTAATTTTAATTTGATAGCTTAGCATGCAAATCAAGTCGGTTTACCTCAGTGTTTTAATTTTAGTTAAATCACTTTTTAATAATACAAGGCTAAAACAGTTCTAGAGGTATAGAACTTGTTTTGTATTTATTTGACGTCTAAACAAGACGAAATTGCATTTTTCTCTTTATTTCTTTTTAAATTTTATTTAAATTTGAAGATAAAATAAATCTACGATTTTAAATGTGATTTAGTGTTTTAAAATTGTTTAGAGACAAGCTGAAATCAAGCTTGAGCATGGAAATAAGTTTTTCTATTTATTTTAAGCTTTAAAACATTTAATGAGATAAAATCGTCTGCTATCCAATGGCGATTTGTCTTGTTTCTTTTAAATCGTCGTAAATTTAATTGAAATATTAAAATACATTAAAATCTACAATTTAAAAATGGATTGTAATTTTATTTAGTGTTTTACAATTGTTAAAGATGAGTTGAATTCAAGCTTGAGCTCGGAATTAAGTTTTTCTATTTATTTCAAGCTTTAAAATATATAACGAGACAAAATAGCCTGCTATCCAATGGCGATTTGTCTCATTTCCTTTTAAATCGTCGTAAATTTAATTGAAATTTTAAAATACAATAAATAAAATTAAAATCCATTTTTAAATTGTAGATTTTAGTGTTTTAAAATTGTTAAAAATGAGCTGAAATCAAGCTTGAGCTCGGAAATAAGTTTTTCTATTTAATTCAAGCTTTAAAATATATAACGAGACAAAATCGCCTGCTATCCAATGGCGATTTGTCTCATTTCTTTTTAAATCGTCGTAAATTTAATTGAAATTTTAAATAGAATGCATCAAAATCTTGGATATGATTTTTAACACTATTTAGTGCTTTAAAATTAACTATCAACGAGTAAAGTTAAAGCAAAACTAAAATGTCTCATCTGTCAGTTTAATAAGAATAAATCAAAAAGGCCTTTAAATTAAGGCATTTATCCTTCTTGGTGGGTTTATGCAAATTTATGTTTTCATAAATTTATTGCAAGACCCACAACAAATTATGTTACATTTTTTAAAAAATAAAAAAAAAACAATTCAATAAAATTTGTCTTACCTTTTTAGAAGATCTTATAACTCCAGAGGGTCCTTCAAAATTTCCAAAATATCACCAAATTTCGCACAGAAAACTTTTAATTTACTTTGCCTTTAATTATGTTGAAATTTTCACACAAACATTCACAGTTCAATAGTTAAAACCAACTTATTTTTTGAGGAAACGTCTTTTTCAGGAGTCTAACTGTAGGCACATCTTGATTTTGCTTAATGTAAACAGCTTTTCTTTAATAAGCAGCATTATTGGACTTATGAAGTATAGCAACTTGAAATGCTTCATTAAGAGTATCAGTGTTGTCCTTAATTAACACTATGTCTCAAATTTTGGGTTTTAATCCCTCAATAAATCTAGCCAGAACTACAGAATTCTCAATATCTTCATATCGCAGATTGGCTCCAGGCTCAATGGATAATTTTTTAGCAGTGGTTATCACTCTGTCTACATAATCATTAATGGATTCATCTGGTTTCTGAATTATTGTTGTGAATTCTGCCATAAATTGTTTAAATAGTCATTGCTCTTTAAATCTGTTCTTAAATGCAAGTTCAAAAGCAGATGATTTCAGAGCTGAATCAGAAAGGTTTTTGTAGAACTCTAATGTGGCTCCTTGACATTTTGTAGCAGCCAGGACAATAACAGTCTCATCTTCCAAGACAGCTAACCTTTTTATTTTATATAAACTATCTAAAAATTGCAGTACATCAACTTTTTCTTTAATTGAACCACTAAAAGTTGAAATCAAACTTAATAATACAGGGCTGACCTTTTTGAGCTCTCCAGTTGCCATTTTCTTGGATACCTTATTTTGCTCCACTGTTTCAAATTAATTGCTTATGTGTATAATGGTAATTGAAAGTTTGTTTTGAATTAATTTTATTTGTTGTGGTCAATGCTTCCCTTTTTGGTTACAATGCGTAAGAAGAAACTTGTAAAGACAATTTTTTAACAGTTATCAATAATAACACTTTAGAAAATAAATTTAGTATTGATGATAACTAATAAGACACTTAAGTGGTTGTTTAAAGTTTACCTTTAATTCTAATGTAACAATTTTTATTTGTACTTTAAGAAATTCTTTTGTTGTCAAGCACCCAAAAACAAAATTTTATTTAAAATTATATCCAAGAACTAAGCCCTTTTAATAGAATTTTTTCTAGAAATTAAATGTAGTATCCCAGAGCTTTTTATTGCTCCAGGTAAGTTGTGACTGCAAGTGTTTATGTACAAGTGTTTATGTGTGGTTATGTGATCTCATAAGTGAGATAATTTCAAAATTTGATAGTTGAATGTGCTAAAGAATAAATAAACATATGTAAACATAAATCACTGTATATAATGTAAACTCAATCATGAGTAAAATTAACAATGAGTGAGCTGGCATTTGATGAAAGTAATATTAGTTTTTCAGCAAATTCTAGCTTTACTGAAAAGTCTTTCTGATGATGCTGAAGTACTTTGAATGCAGAAATATTTTCTGGCCAATAATGATATTTTAAAGTGATGTTGATTTTGCCAACAAGTTAATGGGTTTGCTGTGGGTTTGACCTTGTTACAAAATGATTATTGGTCAATTTTATTATTCAAGTTACTAAGCTTCTCATTACATTTTCAGTCATCTAATAAAAACTTGATTGTAGACTTTTTGGTTCAGTAATACCAAGTGTTGTAGTTGATATATTTATCTGTTTATCTTTTAAATTAATTTTCATAAAATCAAGAAAATCTTGATCAAAGTTTTTGAATCTTGGATTTAGGAAAGTAGCAATTTTTAATAATTTCAATGTCTCACTTTCATGGTACTTTCCTTTCAGAGTGAGCAAAACATTTTTACAAAAATATTCTAGAATCTAAATTGCAAAATGAATTACAACATCTCCATAGTCACTTTCAAAAAATTCATCTAGTATTTCTTTATGAGTATCCAAAATTGTATTTGTTGATACTGAAGCAAAATATTTTTCCATTTTTTTAATTGATGGAAGTACAAGACAAATTGTCACATTTTTCTCCTTTTGCAATGTTACTGGTCATTTTAAAAAACAATTTGACAAGTAATCAAATATTATCAAGACCACAAACTTAATTCTAAGGATAACTCATTATACCTAGCCAAGTTATTTAACTTAAAAATGAATTCTTAGATTGGTTTCATTTGTCTAAAAAATTGGGATATAAGTTTATTTGTAGGCCACCATCTAGTTGGACACTCTTTGCCTAATTGCATACACCTCATTGAGTACATTACGATTATCCTGTGCACACTTTAACACCTGTTGTTTTTGAAAACTATGCAAAAATTCATTTCTCATAACTTTGATTTTCTTTATTGCACTTTTCATATAAAGATTTCCTGTGAAGCTACTATTGATAGCTAGATTTAATGTGTGACCAAAACAAGACATTGATAAACAATAAAGTTTGTTTGTGTTGTTATTCCAGTAGTTTCTGTAATTCACTATATTTAATCACTTAGATACTCAACATTACTTAGCTAGGCTAATGCTGTAGAGTCTATCTTAAGCAGTAAATAATGTGCTAAAAACATTCCAGCAAGAGTTTTCAACTTACAACTAATCAATTACTGAATTTAGAACGTTATAATTTTGTATTAATGTAATTGAAATTTGTCGTATTAACTTATTAAATTAAACACTAACTAATTTGCCATGGTTTGTTTTGCTGTTATGCAAAAAATAAATTTAATCTAAAATTTCTCAATAGCTAAATTTTAAAATTGTTTTGGCTGTGGTTGTATTATAATTTGAGAAATAAAACCATAACTCCAAGTTAGGGTTTATAGCCCACACTTGGTTTCTAAATATTGAGTGCTGTCAGTTTTTATACTTTAAATTGAAATAAATAAAATAATTACAGTATGAACACGGGCAAACTGGTCATATGGCAAGTGTACTGTAGCTTAGTTTGCACTTACTTATAAGCCCTCTTCATGCTGGCCCGGAGCATTAATTCTAAGGGTCATTTTGCAGAAAGAGTGTGGGCAAAAATGTTAATGGTTTTTAATTTTAAAAAAATTCAGAAAAAAAACAAGACAAATGTCAATTGTTACCAATGCAATGTATTTCCTTTTCTTATTACAGTAGTAATTTTTGCAAATAATGAAATGCGTCAAATATTTATGTTACTGGTAATCGAAAAACAGGAATAATTTGCATTGCTTGTCATTTTTGCAAATAAAGAAACAAGACAAAATGTTGATAGATTGCAAATGCGACTTGGTGTTAAACTTTGCATTTGAAAGTATAAAATAATGCCAACAATTTTGGTTCATAGAAATAAGCACATTATATATCATGTAATTCTTAAGAGCTATCGATTGCGCACAAATATTGTCAGTCTGATGTTGTCATTTTATGACAGGCATGCAATGAATTTAGACGTATAAACGAAAGCCAATGAAATATTCCATATCTTAAAACATTTTTTGTCAAACATTTTGATAACGAAAAAAACGCAACATTATGCACATAAATCTGCTTATCCACAATGCAACAATTAAACAATTCCTAAGCATTAACAATTACTTGTGTTATGGTCTTACTCTTGGTTGGCCTGACATTTAATTAAATTATTTTCTTTACCTTGGTTGTGATGTCTATTCCTTTTCTAGTGGCCATATAGTTTTTGTTTTTTAATTCTGTGGCCAAAGACCATAACCCAAGTTAGGGTTTACAGCCCATACTTGGATTTTTTAGTTGAGTGTAATTTTGAAATTTGTCAACAATTCATTTTAACGGGACAAGTTAAGATTGATTTCAAGTAACAGGAGAAGAATAACATAATAATGGGACACTAAAAAATAATAACAGGACAAGCATTGATTTAAACTGTTTGGAACTAAAATGGGACAAAAGAAATATGAATTTCAATAGTTTAATTGGACGGGACAAGACAAAAACAAACTTATTAAACAAGATGAAACAGAATAATTAAAATTGTAGATGGGACAATCAAACATATTAAACGGGACGAATTGGGACAATTTAGACTGTTTGAAACTACAAATGGGATATGAATTTTAATAGTTTAATTAGACAGGATGAGACACACAAACATGTAAGACAGGACGAGATGGGACTATTTTTAAAACTATTTAAGCAATGAGAGAACTAAAGGAGTAAAAATTCAAATGGTTAAATTGAACGGGACACACAAACATGTTAGATGGGACAAGATGGGACGTTTTTTAAAACTATTTAAGCAATAAGAGGACTAAAAGGGTGAAAGTTCAAATGGTTAAATTGGACGGGACACACAAACATGTTAGATGAAACAAGATGGGACGATTTTTAAAACTATTTAAGCAATAAGAGGACTAAAGAGGTGAAAGTTCAAATGGTTAAATTGGACGGGACACACAAACATGTTAGACGGGACGAGATGGGACAATTTTTAAAACTATTTAAGCAGTAAGAGAACTAAAGGAGTAAAAGTTCAAATGGTTAAATTGGACGGGACAGACAAACATGTTAGACGGGACAAGATGGGACGATTTTTAAAATTATTTTAACAATAAGAGGACTAAAGGGGTAAAAGTTCAAATGGTTAAATTGGACAGGACACACAAACATGTTTAAAAATTATATAAAACAATACCACTAGAATTTGTAAATTGATAAGAGTTCAGGAAACACTTTCCATGAACTCAAGTTTAATTTTTTGTTACATTTTTCAATTCAAACAAAATAAAACAAACAAAAAAAATTTAAAAATATAATCAAAATGAAATTTGTTGTTTTTACCTTTTGTTGTTTTTTTCTTTTCAAAAAGAAACTTCACATCAATGGTTTACTAAAAATTAACTTCACTGATTTCACAATTAAAATTTAAAAATTAAAGTAAAACACAAATTATTTCTATTTTCTCCAGGACCAGATCCTCCTTCTTTAAGCTCCAAAAAACAAGTGAGTGTATTAATTCAATTTTAGTTTCCATCTCCTGACTATAAATTTTCCATATAAGGAGATGATTTGAGACTCTTTTTTCTGATTGGTAAATCAGAAATTTTTCAACACCATAAGTGAAAAATTTAATAAATTTTTGGTCAGTGTACTGTTAACCCTTTGTCCTTGTTTTGGAATTTTGGGTTTTTGTAATAAATTATCTTTATCTAGCACTTGACAGTTTAATGTAGTGTGATTGGAATTCTTAATTAAATTTTATTGCTCAATGTATACTACATAGGCTTGGTATATTATTTGTGTAAATTTATCTAGTCATAAATCAAGTAAGTCATTAATTAGTTGACAAAATTTCACATGGCAAGCATGTGTTACCCAATCCTTTTTTAAAATTAATTGTTTATATTATCTTTGTTAAGTAGGCTACTCACATATTCATGTGTTCTTGAGCCTATAATTTAGGATTCTGGTTTTTATAGTTTCAATTTTGATTAATTTAAAAATTTCTTAAAAATATCTAAGTAATTTACTCATTTGAAAGTTGAGGATGAAGGAGTGGAAGATCTTCCACTGCTTAAGGTAAGTTCTTTTTAATTAAATTTTATTTATTATAACACTTGCAACACATTTAACTTTTCATCAACAATGTAAATGTTATCATAATAATGCACAAACAATCTTACATCCGGCGAAATACCATAAAAACAACGGTAAGAAGCACTAATTTGCACTTTATAACTAATACAATCTTCTACTGTATCATAAATATACAAACATGTCAATTGCCTTCTTAGTTTTTCACCAAAAGCACATACGATAATATAAATTTTTAAACCCAATACACGCATTTGCGTATTATTAACATAACCGCAAAAATTAAATTTATGAATTATATGCGCAAAAGTTTATCTTTTTTTCACCTGTTATTGAATCAATCATCAAGGCCTTTGTAAATGTGTCTTTATAACTTTGTTTTATAAAAACATTATTTTTCACCAAACACATTAACTTTACCAAACCTAAACTGGTAAAATTACTTTAACTCCCTCTTTAAATTGCCACTGTAAAATACAACATAACACTCCAAATAAATAGGATCATCATCTATATCATGTATTTCACGAGTAACCAAGATTATTTCTCCCCATGACAATTCATGCACATACAACATACACCGCTCCTCCACTACCAATTTATTGAAAGTTATATAATTCCCCAACTGTGTCAAAGTGTCATATTCAATCAATGAAATACACTTTATTTTACAATCATAACATCCCACATATATTTTATGCAAACTATCTGCACAAAATAATCCATATGGTCTTATATCCAAATTATTAAAATCATACATTTTTAACTGTAACTAAGCCATCCCTTCAACTGTACTAAACACTTTAAAAACCATTTAACTATTAACACACAATTAGCACATTGTTAACAAAAACATTTTCCCAAAAGAAAAATTCCATGAATCATTATTTTCCCCCTTCTTTTATTCATATTACATAAATCACGTAACGCATTCCTTTCTTTAACACAAAAGAAACATGTGACCTTGACATTTTTTGTATTACATAAATAATAGGCAGAGCCTAATTGAATTAATATCGACAAACCCTGAGTGGCTAGGTTTACTATACACATGTGATACCCATTTAACACACAACAGCTGAGAGCGCAATCGTACAGGGTTGCCTCATACAGTGTAACACAAAAAGAAGTTGTGATGTCACTATGGGACTTTGACATGAGGCATTTGTAACAGTAAGCTCCACCCACTTTTCCACTTAGCCACACCCACCACCCAATCCAGCTCTACGATTGGTCAGATTCAAATTTCGCGCCCAAAAGCTCAACACAGATTGGCTCAGCTTAGGATGTACCCTAACTACTAAAAAATGTTGGAATTCCATTTAAGTTTTATCACAAATTATGGTTAAAATAAACACCCAAACTTGTAATTAGCACATGCATAAAATACTATGAGAGTTAAAATTAGGTTTGTGCTAGAGTAATAAGCAATGAAAAGCTAATAGCTAATTGCGACATGTTATCCCATTGGAAATACATATGGGTCAGTATGACCCATAACACCATTAGTGTATAAAATTCAATAATAAATAGTAAAAAAATTTTAAAAATTTTATACTGTAAAATCATGTAAAGAATAGTATTTTAGTAAAAGTATTTTAGTAAAGAAAAGTATTTTAGTAGGTTTTATGGAAAACCAATTTTAGACAATTTATTACCCAGCCCTGCAAAAAGATTGTGCCAGCCTTGTTACTGATATACTGTCAGGGCCAGGGTCGGCACAACTTTTTGCGGGTTCGGATTTAAAAATTAAAAAAAGAAATTTTTTCTAAGTTTCCTAAAATATTTTTTTGTTCCTGAAATTATTAAAAAAAAATTTTTCCTAAAATAATAAAAAAAATCACTTTGTAGACCGTGGGGCCAGGTTCTCAGGGTACACTTGATCCAGGCCCCGCGATCTATGAAATGATGTACAGTACTGTTTTTTTTTACGAAAAATGTTTTTATGAAACATTTTGGAAAAATAAATTATTTTTAGAAACATTTTAGAGAAAAATATTTTTTTTTATCAATTTTTGCACCTGGCCCTGCAAAAAAGTCATGCTGGCCCTGTATACTATACAGTACATGAAATATTTTGAGTTGGAATAAAGAAACGAGACTAAATCTCAACAGTTCCAATGGTGATTTTTCCCGTTTGTTTTATTACCATCAAAGCAAATCAAATTGCCATCCTTTTAATGATTTTTATTAATCCTTAAATCATCCAAGTCATATAAAACAAGATCCTCTTTAATCTTTCTTACTGTGGTCTAATAAAAACTAGTGAGAACTGGTTAACTTTTATTTTCTTTTTTTTAAAAGTAACCACCAGCACTGGGAAAACGTACCATTTGGTTTTTTTTTTAATTGTAAGAGTTTTTTTAGAAAAGGTTTACAACGGGTCCCTAAAAAAGACACGCCAGCCTTGGTAACCATCCACAGATCCTGGAAGACCAATCTGAAAAAAGGAAAATAATTAGCCCAAGGATGAATAAAATACATGTACGCTTAAAACCAATTGTTAATTTATGCAGCCCAATAAAACCGGAGACAAAAATAATATAGAAATCAGTATTGTTATTTAATACTACAGGCAAAAACATCAGACAGACATAGTAACAGTCTGTATTCAATCTAACAAAAATACAAGCAGTCATCGCCGTATTTATACTGGACGACTGTCATTTCTATTTAACACGCTAAACAGAGTCCACTATTTGCGACTCTGAATATTCGTTTTAACGACCTTCAAAAATCCTTTCAATGACTACAAAACTAATACGATCACAATGCGATATTTCTAACAACGACCTTCGATTATCTAACAATCAGCACGTTTTCACTAAAAATACAAACATCATTATACTGTAATAATGACAAATTAATCAAAAATAATAATTAACAATTTTCCTTTAGAATTCGCTTTAGTGAAATTATCAGCAAGATTATTCTCTGTCAATACATACTTAAACACAATATCACCTTGCTTTTGAACTTCACGTATATACTTATATTTTACATCAATGTGCCGGTTTCTTCTATTCTCGTAGTCATTTTGATTAAAATTCAATGCTGACTGGCTATCACAATATACTGTTGTAACACCTTGCTGTAATCCAAAAATGCTACTGATCTCATCTTGAATTCTCTTGATCCAAATTAAATCACGCGTAGCTTTTGAAAGAGAAATGTATTCTGCTTCCATTGTAGATAAAGTAACAGTTTTCTGCTTTATGGTTTCCCACATAACTGGAACTCTATCAAGTAAATATAATGCACCACTTACTGATCTTCTAGTAACTGGATCTGCTGCAAAATCTGCATCTGCATAACACACCAAGTCCATATTCTGAACATTAGTCAAGTTTAATTTCTTTTCTTTAGTAGATTTCACATATCCAAGTAGACGTAATAATCCATTCCAATGCACTACGTTGTAATTTTTTTGAAATTGCGAGAAAAAGTTCACTGCATAGAAAATATCCGGCCTAGTTCTGGATGCGATGAAAGCTAAACTCCCAAGCAAATTCCGATATGGAAATTCGTCAGTATTAACAATATCATTCACAACATCATGACATTTGCAATCGGCAATAAACTTAGCCTTGTCCTCCATTCTTCTGTTATAAACAACATAAAAATATATTTTAATAAAGAATTATTGAACACTTACTATTTTGTTTACATATTTTATTCACTAAAAAAATCCCAGAAAAGAAGTTGTCCTTCACAGAGGACAAACAAAGCAAAAATGAAAGACGCACTAACTAGTGCAACAAACGTTTTCCCCTCTTTTGCTCCTCTTGAAGTGTAAGCTTGAGAAGAGAAATGGGAGGTGGAAAAAACCTCCTCCTCTATATTTCAAAGTTAAAATTGCACCATAACATATAATGCAATTTCTTTGTTTGTAATGGGCAAATGGGAGATAAACAAAGAATTAAATGCAAACATAATTTTCCCAATATTGGGAACATTTAAAATAAGTTAATCAATGAATAATTAATATAGAAAAAAGTTTAAAAAACAATTTTTTCAATTAACTCAAGGCACTTAAATTAAGTTAACTATTGACTAAAGTGTTTGACTCCAGAATTGCTTAGTAGCAATTGCTTTAAAACATATAAAACCTTTTGTGCAATTATAAGACATTTTCCATACAATTGCAACATAGACATTTAAATTTACTAAAAGATCCATGACACTAGAATAAGTGGAAAATTACTACAACAAAAGCTTAACAGAATTTTAATAAGATCCTGTTGCACCATCAAATATTTTAAAGTAAACAAAGGGTATATATCTTTAGTAATAACCAATAGGAGTGAAACACTTGGCCCTAGTAACTCAGAAATTGTTGCAAAAAATAACAAATTCAGCCAATAAAAGTGGCTGATTTTAATTGTAACCATTTTTGGTCATCCCAATAGTGGGAGTATAAAAACCCAAAATGTTTGAGCACTCAACACACTCACTTGGGCTCAGCTATTCACTGAGAAAGATCCTGTGATTTCTGTTTTAAGAAGTTTTTGTTGAAAACTTAATGTCTTTTAATTATTATTAATTTTTATAAAATTTTTAGCAAAAAATAAATTCTTGGTTAATTAAAAAACTGTGAGTGGAGTGAATTTTTAAATTGTGCATCCTCCAGACTGATCTAGAGAACTTCAAAAACAACTTTGTTCAAAAGGCTAGTACTAAGTGAATTTAGTACTTAATTTTAATTCTTCAAGAAAAAGGAAAACAACTAAAAGGTAAGAAAATCTTGTAAATATATTTTAAAAATGTAGTAAATAAATTTTGGGAGTAGAGCCCAACAAAGTTACTACATTTCAGCTCTACTCTCACAAGAAAAATTAACTTAGTTCAAAATCTAGGTTTTAGGGTTTTCTAACTTCAATAATGATTTACTAATAAAAAATAAGTATTTGAAATTTTATTTAGATATGAAATTTTGATGTTTAAATTTAATAGAACAGTCATTGCTCTTAAAAACATTTATAATTTAAGAAACTTTTATTTTTAATTGTCCAATCCTAGTTGACCAGGTTTTCCATGTTAAAAAAGTAAATACATTAAGACTAATTACCCCACTAAGTAGGCACAATGATTACGAAACAATTCTAAGTAAATTTTAACCTAAACTTAAATGAAACTGAACAAATAATATGGGTAATAATTAGAAATAAATTTTAAAACTAAATTGAAATAAGAGTTGAATTAAATTTACATTTAGTTTAAAAACTCAAATTAGAAATTAAGCCTTTTTATGAACATCTTAATACATAATGTAATATTTCTTTTCTTCATGAAATTGTATTTGATTTTTTAATTTTTTATTTTTATTTATTTTTTTTGTAAATTAATTTTTAACTATTACATTTTTTGTTGTTAAAAATGTAAAATAAATTTTAACTATTATATATTTTTTTTGTTAAAAATGTTTTGGCTTGTATTGACTATAATAAATTTAATTTTTCCTTTACTTATAACTTCTAATCTTTAACCTTTATTTTTTAATTTTTATTTTCAATTTCCATTTCCATTTTCATTTTTAATTTTCAGTTTAAATTTTAATTTTCAATTTTCTTTATCAATTTTTATTTTCAATTTTCATTTTTCAATTTTCATTTTTTATTTTTCAATTTCCATTTTTTTTTTCAATTTCCATTTTTATTTTTAATTTTCAGTTTTAATTTTCATTTTCAAATTTTATTTTTTTTCTCAATTTTCATTTTTTAATTTTTATTTTTCAAATTTTCATTTTTTTTTTAATTTTTTTTTATTTTCAATTTTCTATATCAATTTTCAATTTTAATCTTTATTTTCAATTTCATTTTTTAGTTTTTAATTTTTATTTTTAATTTTCATTTTTTCAATTTTTAATTTTTAATTTTTAAATTTTAATTGTCAAATTTCCATTTTCAATTTTCAGTTTTAATTTTCATTTTCAAATTTCATTTTCAATTTTCATTTTTTAATTTTTATTTTTTAAAATTTTCATTTTTCATTTTTCAATTTTTATTTTTTAATTTTCATTTTTAGTTTTCATTTTTAATTTTAATTTTCTACTTTTATTTTCATTTATAATTTTTATTCTCAATTTTCAATTCCAATTTTTATTTTTAGTTTTTATTTTTCAATTTCTTTTTTTTAATTTTATTTTAGTTTTTAAATCTTAATTTTTATTTATTTTTATTCTTATTTTTTTTAATCTTTTTTTATTTTTTTTGTTTGTTTAATTTTTTTGTTTTAAAACATATTCTTTATAACTATACTGTATAGATAATAAAACACAAAAAGCTGAATACACAGCATTTAACAAATTTTATAACCAAGCATGGGCAGTAAACCCTAACTTGGAGTTATGGTTTTATTCACAAATTTATTATACGACCACAGCCTAAACAATTTAAATATTAGACATTGGGAAATTTTATTTTTATGCAAAACAAACCATAACACTTTATAACAATCAATTAGCTTGTTGATCGCTTTGCCTTGATGCATGTATAACTGACCATCTTTTTGAAAAATTTTGACTCCAAGAATATTTCGCGTATTCCCAAGATCCACAATGTCGAAAATTCCACTTAACTGTAATTTTGTGTCTCCCAGATCTTTATCTTCTTTTGCGAAAATAACAATGTCGTGGACATAAACAACCAGCATTAAGTTCTTGTGCTTGTTGTAAAACACACAATTGCAATTAGACAATTTTCGCAGTCCAATCGTCTTAATCTTTTCGTAAAACTCCTTATACCACTCGCGGCCGGATTGCTTTAAACCGTAAATGGCCTTCTTAAGCTTACAAACATGATGAGGATGCCTCTCACTCTCAAATCCTTGAGGCTGATGCATATACAATTCTTCTTTTAAATTTGCATACAAATACGCGCTCTTCACATCTAAATGACAATGTTGCCACTTGCATAACACAACCAATATGGCAAATAAAAGTCTAATGACAATGAAATTTACCACAGGTATAAAAACTTCATTGTAATGTAACCCCTTCACTTGGCTAAAACCTTGAGCAACCAGTCTGGCACAATAACGCATGGCTTGTCCCTTCTCGTTTGCTTTGACCGTATACACCCAGCAATTTCCAATGACTTTACCATGAATGTTGTCGCTCTTCACTAACTTCCAGACTTTTCGCTTCTCTATAATTTCGATCTGTTTCCATCGCTTTTTGCCATTCGAGACTTCGCGACGAATACACAGCGTCTTTGAAAGAACTCTGAACTGCAAGTTCTAAATTGTGTATCTCGTCCTCCTCAAACTTAACACCTTTCACCACGAAGGAAAACAAATCCGGATTGAAGATTATGTTGTTCTCCAAACAATAACGCTCCACAGCTAGAATAGAAGACAGTCTCATATTTGTATCTTTTATTTCATAGTAGATATAAGTTCTGCCATTCTTTGCTAGATTTTCTCGTCTAGTCCACGGTATCTCCTCACAAGTTCTTAGTTTGCCGGTGCTTATGCTTGGGCCAGCACGTTCAGTGTCGGTCTCGTCTAAAGCACTCGCACTTGTACAAGGCAGCTCAACCATAAGTTCAGGCTTCGGTTTCGCTTCAGGAACTACCTCTGGTTGAGGACTCTCTTTCAACTCGTCATCTGATGACCAATCTGTGATTTCCTCGTTACGGAAATTAGCCAAACTTACAGCTTTTGACTTTGGTCCCAGTAAGGCTTCCACACCTCTCAACTCCTCATTGAAACTGACGTTTATAGTTTTGATGATTTTGTCGTCTTCCGGTACCCATATAAGATAACCTCTTGTATAATGAGCGTAACCAACCATCACTCCCATCTTACTACGCAGATCAAGATTCTTTAGTTTTGTTTCCTTTGGCTGAATCACGTAAGCAGTCGATCCAATCACCTTGAAATGTCTCGCAGAAGATTTCTTTCCGAAAAACAGTTCATGAGGCGACTTCTCATTGTTCTGCCTACACATTTGGTTCCAAACGTGATTGAAACTGTGTATAGCTTCACCCCAGAAATGAATAGCCAATCCACTGTCGATCAGTAAACTTCTTGCACCATTCATTAACGTCTGGTTCATCCGCTCAACAACTCCGTTTTGTTGCGGAGTGTACGTGTTAGTACGTTCGTGTTTGATCCCATGTGTACTAAGCAGCTCGGCAAATTCTTTGTTTACGTATTCTAAACTGTTATCAGTGCGCAAACATTTAATCTTTTTGCTTGTAGATCTCTCAACATGTGTACGATACTGGTCAAACTTCGAAACAGCTTGGTCTTTACTGTTCAGCAAGTAAATCGTTGTATGTCGCGAAAAATCATCCACAAATGAGATAAGGTACTTGCACTTGCCATGTGTGCTTGCATTAAACGGACCGCACAAATCTGAATGCACTAGTCCCAAAATCTTGTTGGCTGACCTATTAGCAATAGGCTTGTGTGAAACTCTCTTAGCTGTGGCAAGTTTACACGTGTCACAGAAGAACTTCTCTTTAGGCATAGGTATACCAATTGTTCCTCCAACACAACTCCTTTTAATAACGTCAAAACTCGAATGACCTCAGCGTCGGTGCCATGTTCTGTCA
Source organism: Helicorthomorpha holstii (assembly GCA_013389785.1). Lineage (NCBI taxonomy): Eukaryota > Metazoa > Arthropoda > Diplopoda > Polydesmida > Paradoxosomatidae > Helicorthomorpha > Helicorthomorpha holstii. The sequence goes on from JAAFCF010003059.1 coordinate 3,325,506, forward strand.
TCAGCACTAACAACAAGAAAAATATTTTTTGTTGGTTTTTCCTGTTTACGGCTATTCGTTTTTGCCTTAACGTCGGTTGTCTCAGCATTAGTAGTTTCGGCTTTTCTAACTACAGTAGTCTCAACCGCAGCATTCACGTCACTATTCGTATTTGGCTCAACAGCAATATGATACAAGTTATCATCACGCAGCTGGGCTTTGAGAATCTCAAATTTGTCACCCATAACAGTCAGCATCCCGTCTTTGGTTGTTTATCACATTCCGTCCTTATCAACTAGTGGTCCGGAAATCAAGTTACTTCGCAAACCAGGAATGTCCACCGCGTTATGTAATGTCACATTTCGGCCTGTGCTCTTCACTTTAAACTTAATGTCACCCATTCCGGTAACAAGTCTCGTATCGGATTTCGTCGCCAGGTTAACATAAGTGTTGTCCACAGTTTTGAAGTTTAGGAAACTCCTTCGATTGCCGGATACATGAGCAGTCACTGCAGTATCAAAAATCCAATCGTTTTTGTCGCTCTTCTCCATGTTTGCTACAACTTGTAACAAATTGGCGGATAAAGACTTAGCCGGTTTGGACTTAGTAGGCTGACTCGTTGGAACTTCCGGTTTTGGAATAACAGTTTGTAATCCACTACGACAATTATGAGCTATGTGGTTCGCTTTACCACACTTGAAACATTGAAAACCTTTGAAACTCCTCGGCATACTGTCAGACTTCTTACAATCGCCTTGTTTGACTAAAGTGTTAAAAGCATTGTCAACTGATCGCGAATTCATGTCCGAAGACATCTGCCGTTGTCGGTCTTCTTCTGCAACAAGTTCAGTTTCGATGTTGTCGAAAGTATATCTGTCGTCGTCCCAACGATAAATAATCTGTACGATGCCTTGAAGACGTGGCGGTAACCATCTTATCAATTGAAAACCCTTGTATTTCTCGGGTATCGGCTCTCCAGTGTCATGCACGAGTTTAGCAGCTTTTCGTAACTTAGCAGCATAAACGCTAATGGACTCGTTCCCATCATCAAACTTTAACGTGAAGAAAGCGTCCAATAACATCATCTCTCTCGCTCGACTTTTTGGCTCAAACTCAGCCTTCAGCTTGTTCCAAGCGATTTTGCCATCCTTCTCATCGGCTATTAACAGGCGATAAGTAGCGTCAACGGCATAGTAAATCGTTGAAAAAGCCCTTCCTTTTCTTAAAACGTAGTCGGAACGTTCACGGCGAGTCATCATCGATTCTGGCGCTGGTTCCGTATCGTCGACAAAAGACCAACAGCCACGATCCATCAATAAGACTTGCATGTCTTCTTTCCATGTGTTGTACAGGGATATCAGAAAGAGTCACTACCCCAAAACTAACACCATCTAGTGTTAATTTAAAAATATCAATGTTTTAATTAAGGTAAAACAGTCTTGATTAGCCTTCAAACTCGGTTGAAATTAAATGACAAATATTCAAATTTAAATTATAAAGTTCAACTAAAATCGATTGGATTTTCTTATGACAAACATAGCCAAAGGAATTTTAATCATTTTTAACCAAAACAATTTGAAACCCGGAAGTCCATTTTACAAATAAAGTTAATTCTTTTAATAAAAAAACTTTGTTTACATTTATTACTCAATTTTGTTTACATTTATAATTTTGTTGATATTTTTGCCAAATTTATTCTTTTTTTTTGGTTTGAACAAAACTCATGTCTTAATTAAACTGTAAATGAATAATTTTGTTGTTAAATTTAAAATAGAATAAAATTAAAAGTACAGATGATTCTCATTAACACGAAGACAAATCTTAGTCCCATTGACTTCGTGTTAACGAGAATCTACTGTATCTTATTATTTATTAAGGTATCGATATTTTTTTATTTATACATTAAAGATTTTTAAAATGTTGGCGTTTGGCTAACAAACATTCTTCAATAGTATCGATTTTATTATTAAAAACCAAATAAAAAAGTTAAATTTGGCAAAACTATCAATGATTTTTTAATATGTTAAATGTCAACAAAATTTAATAATAAATGTAAACAGTTTTTTTTAAAAGGAAGTAATTTTATTGATTTTATTTGTCAAATGGACTTCCGGATTTAAATTTGTGTTAATTAAAAATGAGAAAAATTCCTTTGGCTATGTTTGTAATAAGAAAATCCAATTGATTTTATTTGAACTTTATAATTTAAATTTGAATATTTATCATTTATTTTTAAACGATTTCGAAGGCTACTCAAGACTGTTTTACCTTAATTAAAAAATCGATATTTTTAAATTAACACTAGATGGTGGCACATATGGGGTAGTGACTCTTTCTGATATCCCTGTAGTTGTCTTTATTTAGCAACTCGATCTTTCGATCCCCTCCTTCAATCGCCATGCTAACAAAAATTTTAACCATCAAAATTAATTAAATGGGAGCTTGTATTGAGCAGAAACTGTAACCCTGCTAAGGGACCCATACAAGGTACTATCAGTCGGGTCAACTGAACCTTGGTTTTTTAGGGTGGTTTATCTCCACCTATCTTCTTATCTTCAAGTTGATGTTGCTGGGCACTACCTAATTAATAATATGACTGTTTGTCTATATTTGTAAACAACAGCAAAGAAAAAGTCCGGTGGAAAATTGTTACGTCGATGTCAGTCTAGTAGTTGTCAGCAGTTTTTCTTTTTACTCTGCCAATTTCTCTAACTATTCAGTCGATGTAGTGTCTTTAAACTGCCGTAGTATTATCGATGTAAGTACTAATAAATATTTTATCTCCTTCTATTCTTTTACCAGGCCACCCTCTGGCCCATAACCATTGTTAATTTATGCAGCCCAATAAAACCGGAGACAAAAATAATATAGAAATCAGTATTATTATTTAATACTGCAGGCAAAAACATCAGATAGACATAGTAACAGTCTGTATTCAATCTAACAAAAATACAAGCAGTCGTCATAACACGCTAAACAGAGTCCACTATTTGCGACTCTTAATATTCGTTTTAACGACCTTCAAAAACCCTTTCAACGACTCTACAAAACTAATACGATCACAATGCGATATTTATAACAACGACCTTCGATTATCTAACACAAATAACTAAGACCCGTCTACCAGACAAGGGGTCACCACTACAAAGACCAGCAGACAGCCACTTGGAAACAACTACAGTACTGTGCACAAAAAGTAGTAAAAAGCGTGAGAAATGGTGATTCACCTTTGAACTATAATTAAGTCGCTGGTTATTTTTTGATTTCTAAAAAAAATTAAATTGTCACTTATTTTTTGCGTTTTGTTTCGGTAGGTTTGTCATTTAGTTGCTCTGGAGAGTTGAGAAAAAAGTCGTTTTAAGTCCAGTTTAGGTGAGTTTTGAATTGGGTTTTTTATGCTTTAATTTTAATTCATGAAACAATAATTAAACCATGGTAATTATTAACTTTTAGTATCGAATCATTTTTTTCTTCATGCTAAAAGAAACGAGACAAATCGTCATTGGAATACACAATTAGAATTAGTCTCATTTCTTTATTGGCAGTTATAGTTTTCCTTGTGCAAAATGTTAATTCGTACAATTTCTAACCATCAATTACTACCAGAAATTCAATTTCTATGTCTCAATTGTTTTTGTGGCTTACAGTACAGTATATCTTTGCTAAAAGTGAAATAATGAATGAAGTTCTACTTTTACTAATTTATTGTAGTTCTTGCACTTAGTAATAAATGCTCATTTACCTCATTTAAACAGAATGTCCGAAACCCAAAGGTTAAAAATTGAAGTCTCCCAATATCTGGAAAGTGCACAACAATCAATTCGGCAGATTTATGAATCCTTTTGTAGAGTTGATTCCTCGAATCCGTATTATCGAGGTATATGGGGTCACCACCAACGCAAGCTGGATTATTCTATGATCCATTGGAGAAACGCAAATAGGGAGATTGTGCCTTGGTTTAGAAAATTTAATGAAATGTTTGAAAATTATGTTGAAAAAAGGGAAGAAACTAAACTTTTTGCCATCAAGTGCAGGTTAATTCCTATAGAATCTCCTAAAGTTGTGAATTGGGATTTACCAGCAGCTGTTGAAGATGTAAAACCAGATCTGTCTACTTTAACACTATCAGCTGATTCCAGTTCAACAAATGACGCTGGTTCTCCTTCTGAAAGTCGAGGCTTCCTGGAAGATATCAGAAAAGTATCTTACTTTTTTGGAGAAGCAAACAAATGGCAAAATTGGTGGTCTAAATTCGAAGAACATATTCACAAAAATGATGCGATTATTTCTTTAGATAAATTGGTAATCTTAAAAAGTTTGGTGACAGGTCCAGCAGCCATTGACCTTGAACATCTAAAATCAGAGCCTAAAAATTACAAAGAAGCTGTTGAAATATTAAAAAACCGATATGGTGATAGAAAGCTTGAGTTTTACCAGCAATTAGATTTACTTTTCAAGTTGGAGAAAGTCGAATCTGAATACAAAACTGATCATCTGAATTTTCTGTTGGACAAAATCGAGTGTGTGATGGCAGATTTGAAGAACATCGAAAAGATGAATGGAGGAAAAGTGGATCCACCAGGCTTATTTAGCATCATATACACCAAATTTCCTACTGCCATTTACAACCGATATAAAGATATTTATAACGATGAGAAAGATCCATACAAACTTGTGGATTTAAGTAGAAAGTCGATTGATGTTATTGAACAAATAGAGTGGAATAAAAATCCCCCAATCGAAAAACTCAACGACATTCCTCCAGTGGAACCATTTCCATTAATTCCATGCCTCTTTTGTGATGATTTTGACCACTCCACTTTGGATTGTGAACGTCCCAGGTCGCTGCTGAATCGCAAAAAAAAGATTTTAATGAAGAACAGACTGTGTTTGAGGTGCATGCTTAGAGACCATACTTATCGAGATTGTGAGTCCAAAATTGAGCCTTGTGAAAAATGTCAACAGGACCATCTGACAGTTTTGTGCTCAGTAGAACCAGTACAAATAACTGTAAAGAGAGAGACAGAAGAGGTTACATTTGAGCCTAAGCGACTTAAAAGAGAAGTATTGATATTTACAACATATAAAATGTATAATCAAGTCTTATAATAAAATTTGCATTTTAGTTTTAGATTCAATTTCAGTTTCGTGGAGCTTCACTGGCGTTGGAAAGCAAAATGTACACGTACATCTTATGTAGAATCAATTAATGTCGTGGGTCTTATGTCTTCACTTACGTTAAAGATTGATAAAGTATCTTTGAAATGTACTTTTGAATAAAATGAAATGATTACAGAACTAAACCGTTAATAATAATTAATTTTGTCGCGAAGGCAAGAAAAGAAACGGGAAAAATCAGCATTGTAAATGATGAGGTTTAGTCTCGTTTCTTTATTTTCACTTTTGTTTTCATGGCAATAAAAGAAACGGGAAAAATCAGCATTGGAACTGATGAGATTTACTCTCGTTTATTTACTGTAAATTTTTTTATTGCAGTAAAAGTAACGGGAAACATTACCATTGAAAATAATGAGATTTTTGTTTTGATCGCAATAAAAGAACAGGAAACATCATTGGACAAAAATTAATTTTACTGTTATTAAAAATTAATAAAAATTTTTTTTCATTTATTTCATTGCCATCTACCGGTACATAAAAGTGAAAACAAAGAAACGAGACTAAATCTCATCAGTTTCAATGGCAATGTTTCCCATTTCTTTTATTTCAAACAAAAAGAAAGGAAAAATAAAGAAAATATTAAATCTGAATTTTTAAATATTTTCAGAACAAGTATTGTAATTTATTTAGACGTTTAGTTTATTTTGTTTTATCTAATATCTACCACAATAAAATAACACGCAATGTGCTTATAACGCATTTCATGACGTTTACCCGGTTTGTATGTCGTATATGCGCAATAGAAACCTATATTGGATATGATTTTGAGTTTCGAGTACCGGTACTGTCAACCTTGCAGTGCATGTGTTGGAACGCGTGGTCAATTCGAATGAAAAGCAATGAGAACTGAAAAATGGCTGGCAATCGAAAACGAATGATGGGCAATAAGAAGCAAAAATCATTTAATAAAAATGGTAAACGTTTTAAAGAAGATGCGAGAAGCAGAAAACCACACCAGGAGCTTAATAAAAAGAGGCAGCTGAGTGAAGTTGAAGAAACCAAGCATGTCAAACGAGGTATTGAATCTGAATGTAAATCATTGAAAATGGCTGGCGAACGAAAGCAATTTCTGGCCGGTGGAAAGCAAGAAACGTCCTTTGAAAGTAATAAACGTTTCAAGAAAAATGACATCGAAACCAGCAAAGTGTACGCAGCAGATAAAATCGTTGAGCATGAAGACGAAAGTGAGTCTGAAGAAGAACTGACGCCTTATGAGCAGCTGATGGCAACTTTCAACCCAAAAAAGAAAAAGAAGACTAAAAAATGGGAAAGCAGTGAAAGTGAATCTGAAGAGGAACAAGTTTGTGAAAAAATACAGAAAACAAAAAAAACAGTAAGAACATTAAACATAAGTGTTGTTCTAGATTACGTAGGATGTCTTCAAAACAAATGTTTTATTATGTTATGTTAAGAAGATTCTATAGTTGAAATCCAAATGCTGAAAGTTAATTTCATGAATTTACTTACATTTTTTAAATTAATTTTTTTTAATTTGAAAATTGAAATCCAATGCCATTGAACACGATGATCACTACCGGTAATATAATTTCTGTGTTGCAGAAATGCTATTTTCAGTGAGCTTTGCGACTGCTCTAATCGTCATAAATTTTAAATTTAAAATTACATTTTGTGAAACGTGAGAAATAACTAACTTAACCTATAAAAATAGCTAAAATAATTTAATCTAATTAAAACGAAAGAAATAAAATTCAATTTCGACTACGCTTCTATAAACAACAAGCGGCGCCATTTTCGAACAATTTATCTAAGCGAGACGTTACCGTGGAAGTTATCAAATTAAAAAGCGTAAGTAGACACTTAACATTAACTTTCAGCCACTGTATTTTAACTAAATAATGTACTGAACATAAAGAAAATTAATTTTGATGTCTCTCGAAACAATCTAGGAATAAACCGTATTAAGTGAGCATGTCATTAAGTAGGATATAATTTTTAATAAAACTTTCTTCATAGGAAACTGCTAAAGTTGATTCTGAAGATGAAACATCCGATAGTAAGAATGATGAAAGCGAGGACTTGGGTGAAGAACCTGAAGTTGAATCATCAGATGATGAAAATGAAGACTCCGTTGAAGAAGTTGAGGATGACATAAAAGGAATCGATTACTTTAGTGATCATTTTGATAGAAGTTTCACTGACAAACAATACGAAAATATTGTAAATCGAAAAGTGCGATTCAGAGAAAATCGGCCTCTTCCAATATTTGAGTCCAAAACATGCGAATTTACCTCAAATGACGGTTCCACTTCACCGGTCACTCCAAACCCTAAAAATCCATCTACAAACGTCCCCATTGACAATCGTCTTTACTCTCTCATCTCCACTTACACGACAGCTATACTTTCAGGTTACGCTGGAACTTATTATGAACCAGACGACGTGTTAAAAGTGAACACTAACTGCGTTCACGTAGTGGAACATGTTCTTAGAAACAGAGCCAAAATCCTCCATCACAACGCCAAGTTAAAACAGAATCCATCATCTGAGTTTCGGGATCAAGGTTTAGCTAGACCTAAAGTTCTGATTCTTCTGCCGTTTCGCAGCAGTGCTTTGCGCTATGTGAACGCCATGTGTGCAGTTCTGGGAGATTCAGCGGTGGTGATGAACAAAAAGCGGTTCAACGAGCAGTTTTCCAGTCAAGAAGAACCAGAAGAAGAAGAAAAGCGGTTGAAAAGAAAGCCAAAAGATTTTCAGAACTTGTTCAGAGGTAATTACGATGAGAAGTTCATGGTGGGTCTGGCGATTAAGAAGAAGTGTTTAAGACTGTTTGTGCCACTGGATAAATGCGATGTGATTTTGGCTTCTCCGTTGGCTGTCAAGTTAAAAGCTCCAGACATGGAAACAAATGGTGCTGACTTTATGTCGTCTATTGAGATTCTTCTCATTGATCAGGCGGAGGTTTTGATGATGCAGAACTGGAACCACATGTTTGAAATACTTAAAGGCGTCAATAGAAAACCTAAAAAGTTACCAAATGTTGATATAATGAGGTTAAGGTACTGGGCTCTGGAGGAGGAAAATCGTTGGTCAAAGTGTTATAGACAAACAATTGCGTTTTCAGCGGTTGAGTTCGCCCACTTCTACTCCATTGTCTATAACTACTGCTACAACTTTAAAGGAATTCTCTGCTGGAATTTCAATGATTCAGTAGATATTGAGAGGGTGCAAGCGAGGATGTCACACACGTTTCAAAGATTTGAAATTGTTGTAAGTAAAATTAACTAAAGTGTCCAAATATTCAATTTCTGAAATTACCAAATACTTTTCTTCAGTGCCAATAAAGAAATGAGACTAAATAAGTTGTATTTTTGTACAGTTAAAAGAGCCAGTTACAGAAGCTGATAAGGGGATAAGTGAAGATCGAAGAAAGCGAGATATCGAGAACGACGAAAGGTTCAAGTTCTTCGATGAAGTGGTTCTCCCTCAGTACCAGAAACCCGGGATGGATGGAATCCTAATTTTCATTCCTTTGTATTACGACTATGTTCGTTTGAGAAACCATTTTCGTAGGAAAGATATTAACTGTGCTCTGATTGGTGATTACCACACGGGTGAGCCAGGCAAGATAGCTGAGGCCAGGGATTTATTCTATCATGGTCATCGCAAGTTCTTACTTTACACAGAAAGAGCTCATTTCTATAATCGTCTGAAGATCAAAGGAGTTAAACATATACTGTTTTATCAGCTGCCTTTGAACTCGCATTATTACAGCGAAATATGCGATTTTACTCAGCTGATTGGCAAAGGTAAAAAAGCTGCAATGACGGATCCTACATGCTCGGTAATAATCTCCGAATTTGATGAAAAGGAACTGATATACTGTGTGGGAATTAAGCGAGCTTCTATCATGATGAACAGCAAATCTAAAGTGCATCGTCTTGAAACAAGTTAAATAAAATTTTAAGAGTTAAAACGTAAGGAAGTTTTATACTTTTATTGTTGTATGGCACAAGTGTTATTTTGTTTTGATAAATCGGTGTTGCAGATTGTAGATTCCAACGGAGACTTGAGCTTTTTCATCGTAGTCGACCCATTCCTGGAGTTAATTTAGTAATATAGTTAGAAAGCGATTTGAAATTTTATGGTTAGAAATAGATGATTACTTTTTCAGCCAAGGAAACTTCTGGGAAAGTGGTGCTCGATTCAGAGGCTTTCACGGTCCAACCGACCTGTTTGAATTTAGATCAAGGGATCAAATACCAATTTAAACAAGGACCAGTGCTTAGGTAATTATGACGTCTGTGATCTCTTGGAAGCTAAATGCATCTTTTAAAACAACAAATTTATCTTTATAAGCTTTTTTTTTTTTAGTAATAAAAGCTCAATGTAAAGATTTACAAGAATTTGTTTTAACGTAGATGCTTAATTTAGTTCCAAAAAATCTCAAGTCGCTGGATAGCAAGGTTTTTAATTTTAAAAGACCAATTTATTTATGACTTGTGGAGAAATTCATCTTTTTAAGAACTAAACTGCCTCAATCACTAAATTTCGTTGTTAAAAAGCAACTTTTCAGGTTTTAAACTCCAAATATAGCTCTTGATAAAGCAAAGGCTTCTGTTATAAATGGTTATTTAGTTCAAAAAACAGGAAAGTATCTCTTAAGTCGCTTTATAGCGAGCTTTTTGATTTTAAAAGTCCAATTTTGTTCTTAAAAAGATTAATTTCTTCATTGTAAGAAAGCAGGTCAATGTCCTTGGTTCCTAAACACTGATCTGGTTATGAATTAAATTGAATTACCCTTGGTGAAAAATCAACCGGTTCAATTCCCCTGCAATCAAATGTCACAATTGAATGAAAATCTTCGGTTTCTCCACCCACATACGGCTTCACACTCTTATCAACAATGTCTACACAAGTTTCAAACCTTTTTAAGGATATTTTTTAAGTTTTGAGTTGATAAAATTACCTAAGGAATTTTCTCTTTGGCACAGCTTGCATTTAACAACTAAACTAGCTTCACCTCGGCTGCCTTTCAATGGAGTTTTCTCCTTATAGTAAATATCGGTTAGTGTATTAATTAGCGACATTTGAACTATATTTCCATTGATTTGTATAGTTGTTTACCCCTGTTGTAACGTATTGCCAAGTTTCTGGTATGTCTCCACAGCTGTTGCATTTCAGCTGAAAAAGAAAAAAAACAGAAGTAGAATTTCAACAAAAGGCTCGTTTGATGCCTAAGTATTCAAGAGATAATTTAGACAGAAACTAAACAAGCTCAATTGATTTTGTTTGGTTTCTAAAAGCGTAATATTTGATTATCAGGTTCCAAAGACACATTTATAAGACTCACTTTTAAATAGAACCTAAAATCTTCTCCACTTGCAATTATTTCACTCACATTTTCCAGCTCAGCTTTTATCTGTAAATCGACTTTCTAATTGACAAACAAAAATACGTGTAATTAATCACTTTAAATTAGTTTAGTTGTAAACATAGACAGAAAAATACTTACAACCATGATTAAAAGTACCGGTACTCAAAATTAGAAAACGTAAGTAAAGGTCGACATTGCTAGGTCCGCGCGCGGCTGCTAGACCACGTGATTTGAAAAACAGCGCTAAATGAGTTGTTCAGAAGCAAAGTGGATTAAGTCACATTTCCATTAAGTTAATAAAATGCCTTTTTTATAATTATGTTAGCTTATTTATTTTGTACTATTACTAATTGTCGTTTTAATTTAAAAAATAAAATTTATTACGATTGGAATAATCGTAGTTCTGCTGAAAATAGCAATTCTGCAACAGTGCCATTTCATCAGCAATTTATTACCAAATTTATGTCCAAAATTATCTAGAATTTTTAGATATCTTTAATATACGAACCTTGTCAATAACAATTATGCTGTAACCTATCATCTGAAAATTTGTTGATCAATTAGTCACAAACGTAAGCACTTTGTTAACAACAATGCTGTATTTAAAAAAAAATTATTTCTAAAACTGATCCAGTTAAAAACAATACAAAACTTCCCTAACAACAATAATATTATGCGAGTGAGTGAGGCACACAAAAGGCACATTAATTACCATTGAAAATATACATATTACAGTATTATGCAGATATCTACAATAGTTGAGATTCTATAAGAGATCAAAAAGGGGAAAATTCCATATACAATGTTATAAAACAAATATAAAAAAAGCTTTTAAAAAATTGTAAAATATTATGGTTTGAATTTATCCAAAACACATAATTATGGTCTTGTCATTTTGGTCTTTAAAATACTTAATCACAACAGCAAACATTTTCTTCTTTACATTCATAATAGATGATTGAATATCGTTAAACTATGGTTTTGCAGTTGAATCACTTTGCTTGCTATTTAATGCCTGAAATAATATAAATATTAGCACATTATAAAGAAGCACAAGCTAAAAAGCACCAATTTTGGTCCTGAGAATTCAATTTAAGCATTATTAAACACCAAATCACACATTTGATTCCTCAACTTTACAAATGTAGGTCATTCAATAATGTTAAGTTCCTCATGGCTGTAAAACAAGACAAGGAAAACGGTCTTTGGAACTTGTAACATTTGGTCTCCTTTTTGTGTTGGCACTCTAAAAACCACTGCACAAAGTTAGATCACCCAATATAAATAAAGAAATGCGAGTTTAATTTAATGAACCAAACTTTGTCTTAATTTGGCAATTTTAATGGTTTAATAATGCTAAATTGAATGTCCCAAATGGCTCATACCTACACAGGTGTATGCTGAGAATCTGATTTTTCTTTATCTTTTTTTGGATCTGTTGTAATTGGAGTTGTGAGTGAGTAGTCATCAGGCGGTAAAGAACCATCAAAGTCAATATCCATTGTTTTATTACTGAAAATAAGCAGAATAATATTAACATATCCTAATTTTTGTTCAGAAATGAAGTAGAATACTTACTGTCCAGCAATTCTGCAGTAACAGCAGCACATAACAACCAGTAATATAAGCAAAACAGCACTGATAGTAATGGCACTCCAGAATCCAATTTGTAAAGGACTTTCGTATTGGTACCACATTTGCAGATATGGTGGAGTAGTGGGTGGTGGAGGTCCCCATAAAGTAGGCATGTAAGCGTACCAAAATGCTGACTCTCTCTGTCGGTAATCTTGATGCATAAATGAATACTTTGTAGTGTTTATGCTCAGATAAGCATTCAAGTTTTGTTGCATAGGATTCCAAACGGTGTAAGGCACATTTGTGTATGTTGGATTTCTATTTTAAAATGATTCATTTTATTTTCTTTTTGATTAAGGCATAATTGTCATGGGTGTTCTTTTATACCTGTATTTGGCAATGTTACTCCAAAGGTTCATCATCATAGCACTCATTTTACGGTCTTCATCGGTCCAACTTGAGGATCGCTGATGGGGATCAACTAGAGGAAAATATTTGTCATCTAGAAATGGGGCTCCACTTATAAATGTCAGCTCAATATTGTGTGGAACAGCTAAAATAAGTTTAGAGCATATTTTGAATCAAACATACAAGTTTTAATAAATGCATAACATTTGAAAATGGTGACATAAATTATGCAAATAATGATGACCAAAGTTTGCAAATATTGACCACAAATTTACTGCTCGAGAGAAATTTTTATAAGTTTCTTTTTTTAGTTTGATTTTTTGAGTTCAAGAAACATGAAGCTGATAAAGAGACAAGTCACTAAAAGGCAAAATAATTTCAGTTATTTAAAATAATTAAGCTGAGAATGAGCATTTTGTGACTCGTTTCACTTCAACTTTGAACAGACAGTCTTTCATAGCTTTTGTAGTCTTTTAACACTCTCATTGCAAACAATGACAGTTTACTGTATAATTTCATGTGTTATACCTTGCCAGTAAGGTTTTCCAAGAGATTCAATAGTGGAATTCATGAGATACATGTAGGTCCTAACTCCTTGCTCTAGTAACAACTTTGTCATATAATTAACAGGCGAATTGTAAACTGCATCTGACAACATCTAAAAAGTGATATTTAAAATCAAAGTATAATCATAAATATACAGTAGAACTGATCTTACATGGACATAACCCTCTCTAACCAAAGTAACATTATTTGGATCAGCCCAATTGGTATACGCATACAAAATGGCATTGTAAACGCCTTCAGCATTTTGAGTATAATTGTACATTTTGATGTACTCTCTGATCTTTTGGCGAAAGTACATGTTGTTTACATTGTAGTTTATGAGTGAAAGTGCCGCATCCTTCACTGAAATATGAAATTGTGATAATAAAAATGTTTTAAAATTAATAATTAAAACTTACAAAGCAGATAAGACCCTGCATCTCTTGCCACTCCTGTCACATAAAGTTTACTTTTATCAAAATTACCACGCCTAATTAGTTCTTCAGGTGTTTCATAAAGAAAACGATGCTGCTCCAACATACTGATGTTTTTATCAACAACAGGAGCCCAAGGAAACATCCCCAACTGAGGCTTTTATAATAACAAAATCAATTATAATGTTTTTTCCATACAAATCTTTTGCCTTGAAATTTACTTTAAGATTGATCTCTGTTAATTCTCTGGGAGATTTATTTCTTAAACAATCCATAAAGTATTGAGTATCCGGTGATAAATAATTCTCAGTAGTTCGCTGAATAGCATTCAGTGGGCAGCCAACTCTTTCTCCAAAAACTCGGCTGATGTTTCGAGCTCTGTCTAAATTAGTTACACAGGCCCAGTCAGACAGAGGAGAACCTCCTTGAGCAATCACAGTCTGGAACAAATCTATCAAAAGAAAAACATCATTTCAATTTTGAAATGGTAAGTTAACAAGTGTGGTTTTTTTATTACCTCGGGTTCTTGGGGAAAGCATATGCATACCAGCACTGGCAGCTCCAACATCAGAGCCAAACAGCGTGATTTTACGTGGATTTCCAAAAAATGCTTGGATATTATTATAAACCCACTGAATTGCCAACGCCTGATCGAGCATCCCGTAATTTCCAGGTGAATAAGAGTCACCAGTGCTTAAGAAACCCAAAGCTCCAAGTCTATAATTAAAAGTAACAATTATGACTTTCATAGCAGCTGCCAACATGTGTCCTGGGAAATAAGCGGCAGTTCCAGATTCAAATTCTCCTCCATGAATGTAAATCATAACAGGATAAGCTTCACCAGTTGGGACTACAGATGGTGCAAAAATGTTGAGATATAAACAGTCTTCATCCATTGGTACTGGATTCCCCATGTTATCTTTTAATCCTGGAGGTTGAGGACAAGCAGGACGATATGATAATGCCTCCAATCGGCTCCAACCTCGGTATGGTTCAGGTGGCTGTTTAAAAACAGAGTCTTTTTAAGCTTTTTAAGTGAATATTTTTAAAGTTTTCAAGAGGTTTGTGTTACTTACTTTAAATCTACGCTCTCGAATTGGGGCATCTGCATATGGAATTCCTAAAAATACACTGACATTACTGTACATGATGGATCCATGAATATCTGGTCCTCTCTGTCGATACAGCATTTCAGGTCCATCACACAAATACTCATATTTCCCAATGACTTCTCCAAGTCTAGTTCTTACTGAAACAATTTGAGGCAGTTGACCCATGTTGGGAAAGTTACAGGTTCCTCTAAATCTCACTTGATAGGATGGTGATAATTGTTGAGGACCATAAAACCCAGGTGGAATGGGTCTCCCAAACCCATCGTAATTCACCCTTTGATTTTGATAAGGGTACTGATTTTGTTGCTGTTGGTTCTGGTAAAACCGTCTGTCTGGCTCAGGTGTCGTATATCCTGATGGAAAATAAGTTCCACTGTACCCACCATAGTTTTGTTGGCCATACAAATGCTGATTCGTCAAATCTGGTTGGCGATATTGAGCTTGCACAATGTTAATAATCACAAAACACAACACAAACAACGTCATTAATCGCTTCTCCATATGTAATGATTCCATTTTTATCATTTGACAAACATATTTATCTGTTTAGATGCAATGTTTATGTTTATACAAAAATACAGAATTAACTACAGGTGGTTTTGTATGATATTTACCCGTGACTCAAACTTTGTTTACTTGAAACCCTGTAAATAACAATGCTGCTACCCTGCAATGATTTAGTTGCGTTGACCTGTTTTTAAATGACAAATCCATGCTCTACTAACGTCAACTTGAACTGAATTCAATGTTATTCATCTTTTCTAAGACCACACCTAGAAGCAGCCATTTAAGTTCACCTGGGAAGGTATCAGTAGTGATTAGAGATGGGCGAGTCGACTCTAATTTCGACTCTCTCTATTCGACTCCAGAGTCGACTCTCTTAATGACGTCAAATAATGAAGTCATGTGATTTATAAATGACGTCAAATGACTTTCAAAAACCTCATTTTGACTTAAATGACGTCATATAGAGAGTCGACTCTATGTACAGAGTCGACTTTAAAATTAGTCGACTCCACTCTGGCATAGTCGACTCCTTTTTGTTAAGTCGACTCTCAAAAAAGGCAGAGTCGCCCATCTCTAGTAGACTCGATCGTTTAATTATGATCGATTGTCGTAATTATGCAATCGATACAACATATCGATCGATCACAGCTGATTTTCAAATAGTGATTTTTCTATACATATTTTTGTTGTCTAATTTTTCAATTTTTTGAGTATATAATTTTTAACTACAAATGTATTTCATTATTTCAGTGTTTGTTTTACTAATATTGTTTATTGTATGGAGTTTCAAGAGAAAAAATACGGTGAAATCAGATAAAATTACGTTGATGATTGTTGCTGGATCTGGTACGTTTGAAATGACGCGCGGAATGTAGATGGTTATTTACTTACATTTTATTAACTAACTAGCATGTTATTAAGAATAACTACATAAAGCCAGCGCCTATGTGTTAACTTGGTTTTTAGTTTTGTAACTCAACTGTTTTACAATTAAAATAATTATTTTTAATTTAGGTGGACACACGGCTGAAGTTCTACGTTTAATTTCATCAATTTCAAGACTTAAATTCAATCCTCGAGTTTACATAGTCGCTGATTCTGATACGTCAAGTGAAGTTCGAATTCACGATTTAGAGAAAGAATTGGGCAAAGATGACAAAGTGATACAGTGATGGCAAACTGAAATGATATTTTATTGATGAAATGTTTACTGTAGAGTGTTTACGAATTGGTGAAAATACCAAGAAGTCGTCACGTCGGTCAATCGTGGTTGACAACTCCTTTCACAACTCTCAGATCAACACTCAGTTGTATTCCTATTATCATTAAATGGAAACCAGACGTCGTAAGTACATAAAAAGACTTAAACCATGTCAAACATTCTTTGTCTACAATTCTTTTCTGCAAAAATTTAATGAGAATGTTTAAAAATGAAATTAACTCGCAATTTCAATAATTTGGTGCAGATGAAACATGTACATTCTCTGTACAATAATCGAAATGAGTTTTGAAAATTTGAATTTCGAATTTTGTGATTTTTGAATGTAGTTGCTGTGTAATGGACCAGGAACTTGTATTCCTTTATGCCTGTTAGCTATATTGTTAAAAGTGAGTTTTTAAATTAAGTTAGTTTTTTTTAATTAAGTATTAATTGATTTTTTTTGGAAATAGGTGTTATTGGTAGTGAAAACAAAAGTGCTTTACGTTGAAAGTATTTGTCGTGTGTATGACTTGTCGTTGTCAGGTAAAATTTTGTATAAATTAGCGGATTATCTCATAGTACAGTGGCCTGAACTTCAACAAAAATACCAAAAGACAATTTATATGGGTCGATTATGTTAAAGTAATTAAAATATATAATTTTTCTTAAAATTATGAGGCTGAGTTACATTGGGTTCAATGACGATTTGTCTCGTTTCTTTATTCTTCATAAAATGATGAGACTGAGTTACACTGGTTTCAATGACGATTTATCTCGTTTCTTTATTTTTCATAATGTGATGAGACTGAATTCCATTGGCTTCAATAACGTATTGTCTCGTTTCTTTATTTTTCATGATGTAATAAGTCTGAATTCTATTGGCTTCAATTACGATTTGTCTCATTTCTTTACTTTTTTTTTAAAAGTGGTTCGATTTTTAATCATAATTATTCTTTATATCCCTAGATCGATTATATTAAAATACTGTATCACCTGTCTTTCATGATTTACAAATGTTACGAGATTTAGTGTAAATCCTTGCTAAAATAATAAGATTAAATCGCTTAATGACGCTTGAGGGGGCGACTTATTGGGTTCATTGAACTTTTAATAACTGTTTATAACCTTGTAGGTCAAACGTGTCAGACAAATAAGGTATAATAGTCCGCCTTTGCTGTTTGTACTCGCAGAACAAATAATTTACTCAATGAAACAAATCTGTAGCGAGTACAGTAATACAGTAACTGATAAAAAGTTTTTGTTGTTGATTATTTCTAGTATCAGTATTATATAACTAAAAATGGACGAAGATTTATTTCCTGATACAACAAGAAACAATGGACGTAAAAGAGGAAACATAATGGACGAGTTATTTGGAAAAAGCAATATTGATGACGACTTGCTGTTTCCCAATACACAAACAACTACTGACAAAAATCTTCCACAATTTCTTGGCAGCAACAAACAAAATGATGGCAGTACGTTAACGTTAATACCCTTTGATATCTCAACCATTTTAATTTTTAATTAAATGTAGCATTTGACTTATTGGCTGACAATTCGTTGATAAAAGCATCGAATGAACGGAAAGGACGTCGAGGCATTTCGCCAACCATAAATAAGCAAATTGAGCCCCAAAAGCAGCAACAACAGGTAGTGTAAATTATTGACTTGATTAATTATTTTATGGTGACGTTTTGGAATTAATTAAGAGTGATAACAACAATTGGCTGCAAACGAAAAGTGACAAAGATTTTGGTAAAGTTGAACCAAAGCAACAAAGAGTATGTAGTAACTGTTGTCAATATTTTAATAACTTTTATTTTATTTCAATTTTATCATATTTGATATATGTATAATGTTTTAGGAGCAGAAATCGTTTTTGGATTTGATTGATGGCGCATCATCAACAAAACAGCAAATTAATGAAGAAAACAGGTTTTATATTGACAGTTTTAAAGCTGTTCTAGTTTTATTTTATTAACTAATTTATTATACTGGGTGTTTTGATAAATTGAAACACTATTTTTGATTGTGTAATTCAAGAAATGAGACTTGGTTTCATTTGTTTCTGGAAATTTCGCCATCAAAAACGCATCAACATTTCACCAGAAGGCGAAATAATGTTAACTTACTTTAAAGTGAAATTAATTTTAAAAATACTCAAATTAGGTTTCATTACAGTAGGTCAGATTTGATAGCTTGAGAAATATTTTTATATCTCTTAAATTCAATTTTATCAGTTTACTTTGACAACATGAGTCTGCTGAACTCCTCACAGTTACAAATAGATGAGCTTTCTAGACTCAAATCCATTTATTAGTCAATGTTGTGAGCTCACTGGAGCCTTTTTTTTGCACTATACACATTAGTTTCTGACTTTTTCAACTTACTAAAATGTAAATTTTTTTTTTGTTTACATTTACATTAACATTCATGGATGTTTAATCGTGTTTCAATAAGAAAATAAACTCGAGAAAGACTGACATTTGATGACTTGAATAGCAGGAAAAAACCTTTTTCAACAATGTTATCAGTCATATAAAAGGTAAAATTATAGAAAGTATTTGTGTCTACATTCAATTTATAGTATTAGTTTTTATATAAGTTATGGGTGACAAAGAACAAATTATTAGTCATATTAACCTTTGAAATCTGTTCATTCAAGTTTGTAATTGCAACAACCAGGTTTTGAAATATTTTAAATAGACCGTTGTGAGTTCAGTTTGAGTCTAACAAATTCATATTGTACATTTGTCTTATGTAAATATGTTGTCTAGTGAAGAGGTGGTGGCGAAATGCTGTGAAGTGAAATGTGGGTGGTGAAATCTTCGTTAATCGGTTCTCCCTGTTGATTTTTTTACTATGAGAGAATAAATAAACGAGGTTATAGTAAATGTCTCGAAGATACCATTTAGTTAAAATACCATTTTTTTCTGATAAAATTTCAATTTTAAAAATCAACTTATATAGAATATTTTCTGACTGTTTTAGTGGACGCATTGGAGTAACAAATCAAAGTAATATTTGTTATTTAAATATTTTTAAATTAAATATGAATTTGCATTTGTTTTTCAAGATAGAGTGAAGCCTTCTGAACAAAATCTTGAAATCATCAGCACACAATCTATGGTAATTTGATTTTTAAGAGTTTTATGTACAGTGGTAGCATACTTCTATCCTCATGTTGTAAACCAAGTGAGATTTCACGCAAATGCTAATGAGAGTGAATAGAAAGTAGAATTTGGGTTTACTCAGATGTGTATGTGACACTGAAGTTCCAGCTTCTAGTATTTTAAGAATTAATTTTTATTATTAAGATAGTTAACCCAAAATGGTTGATGGGAAACCTGTGCAGCATGACATTTTTTAAAATGAAATAGAATTAGTTTCAATTTATAGTTTCCAGTTCCCTCACAAATTCTTCTTTTAAACAACATACACAACTAATACAAATACAGTACAATTGTTGATTTAAAATGTTTTTTTTACACATTTATCATATACAAACTTTAAATTTAACTTTGTTTCACTAACAATGAATCAATTTTAAATGATTTTAAGGACTCAGTAGGCAAATAATGTACATTATATTGCTTTTTGTATCCTATATGTTGCTCTTTATGTTAGAAAATTCATTTGTTTGTCATAAAACCTAAAATTATTATTAATATTTTGTGAACTTCTATCACAAATCAGTTATTGAAAATAAAAGAGTCCTGCAGACTCGTTTTTCCAGAACAGAGTTTTGGCTAATAATTGTTGTGAAATGGAGACCCATATACTTTACTTCCTGTCTTTTCTCATTAGAATTTATTTAATACAGTATCTCACTTGGTTTACAAATTAAAATGCTGGAGACAGACATGTGTATTATTCTGTGTGATATCTTGAAACCAATTTCCTGAAAATTTAATTTTGCTGTTTAAAACGACCATTATTTCATGCCATTTTAAACAATTTGTTTTTAACAATTACTAACTGCATGACTCTTTAGCATAGCTCTACTCTTACTTCTACTAAAACTAATCCAGAACCTATTAAGCAGTCAAATAGTAACGAAAAATTGGAGGGAAATGTTGGAAACTCAAGTGCAACTTCAGTCAGTGAAAATCAATATTAAATTGACTAACATTGAACTAATCTAAATGTAGTGTAGCTAAGAAGAAACGATTATGAGAAGGAGCAACTTTTGATTGAAATAGAAAGCTTGCGAAATAAACATCATGAAGAATTAACCTTTATTGAAAAGTCTTACAAGTAATCAATTTGTTTAAATTAAAACTATGTGTTAAGGACCACATTTTACATTATTTGTGTTTTTAGGAGAAGAATACAATTAATTGAAGAATCGTTTGAAAGGAGAGAGAAAAGGTAATTTAGTTAAAATTAAAAATTCAGAAAATTGATGTAAATTTTGAAATAAGTTTGCAAGATGAAATGAAAATTTTGAGTGAAATTGTTGCTGACAACCGAAAAAGTTGGGACAAAGAGCGTTCAGATCTACTTTTGTCATGGCAGAGACGCTTGGATGAATGCAATGAACAACGGATAGAAGATTTAGATAAGATGAAGCAGCTCCATCATAAGCTGTTTGTTCAGTTGCAGTCAGAACACCAGACAGCCATTGAGGAATTGAGGAAAATGAGAAAGTTTGATATTGGGACAGAAAATGATGGCGCTGAGCAAAGGAAATCGGTTGAGTTTATCATTGAGCAGCTGAAATCTAACACTAAAGAATTAATGGAAATTCAAGGGAAAATGCAAAGTGGAAAGCTAAGTGACAAAGCACTGGTGATCAGTTCAAAAGATGAACAGATAAAGTTACTAAAAGAGCAGATTGAAAAGCAGAGAGCTGAAAGTGAAAATTTGATTGAAAATTATCAGTCAATGGTCACCAAACTAGAAACAAAATTGAACGAGCAAACGATGAAAACTGAAGAAGAGAAGTGGAAGTTGAATGAAAAGAAGTTAAAATTTGAAACGGAACAGAAATATTGGTTACGGGAAAGACAACTGAAAGAGGAACAGATGGAACAGGAAAAACAACAGCTGAACAAGATAAAAACTCAATTGATGAATGAACAAAAAGACATCTTTGAAAGTAATCACAAGGAAACTCCAGCAAGTGGTTTACAAGTAAATATTTCAAATGTAATTATTTCCGACTGCCAACATTTAATAAGTTATTCTTTCAGGCACAAAATGATCACCAATCAGCACTAAAGTTTCTACAAATCGAAAATGAGAAGCTGGCAAAGTTAAGGAGTGATCTGGATGCTGAAAAGAGAGTTTTAGAAGTGGAAAGAACCCAGTTGGTTAATGAAAGATCATCCATGGATTCTTTATTAGTCCAGTTAAGACAAAGATCTGCTGAGATTGAGCAAATGTGTTTAAGTGCAGTGAAGACAAGAGAGGAAGGATTTGAAGCTGCTAAATTAAGTTTATCTTTTGAAAATCAACTTAAAAAGCGTTTGGAAGTGTTGTGGAGTCAGTTTGACGAATTAAAGTTAAAAGAAGCCCATTTGGCAGAAGAAAGAATCAAATTGGCGAAAGATAAAAAACATCTTGAAATTTTAAGCAAAAAGTTGCTTTGCATTAAATGCCAAGAAAATGTGATTTTTAATGGAATTGAAATTACTCAAAAGCCTTTTCTTAGTTTAGACTGGAATTCATGGAGAGAAAGTATATTAATCGATGAACAATTTCTCAATAAGGAACAATTGTTCTTACAAAGATTACAGAGTTCATCATCTAAACTTCATGGAAATTCATCATAGGTGATTCAACAATTATTTGGTATGACTACATTTTTTAACTTTAAATTCAAATCACAAAAAATGTTGCAACAATTCACTTTTTTAAAATGAAAACTATTTATTTTACTCTACTAAATGAATGCTTTTTTAAATATTTATTAACATGTATTTAAAACTTCAACAAAAACACCAAAAAAACAGTTTATATGGGTCGATTGTGTTGAAGTAATTAAAGTATATTATTTTCTTAAAATGAAGAGATTGAGTTACAGTGACTTTAATGGCGATTTGTCTTGTTTATTTAATTATTTTAAAGTGATGAGACTAAGTAGCATTTGTTTCAATGGATATTTGTCTTGTTTCTTTATTTTTATTAAAGTAATGAGACGGAGTTGCATTAGCTTCAATAACAATTTGTCTCGTTTCTTTATTCTTTTTAAAATGATTCATTATTTAACCACATTTAATATCTCTATGTCGATATAAAAGTCGTTCAGAAGCAAAGTGGATTAAGTCACATGTGCTTCTGTCAAAGCTATCAACAATTCCGAAATGGTCCATATGCAAATGTGACTTAATTCACTTTGCTTCTGAACGACACTTGTACAGTAAAAATCTTTTAACGCGAAACTTTTTTACGACCCTTTTTTACGTGTTAACCGATTTTTGTGTAAAAAGGTGTACACTAAAAATAGTACTACTGTATATGCACAAAAACTGTATTTAATATTGTACAGAACATCATATATCATTTCGAATCGAAAACTTTGCGTGCTAAGCGGTTTTTGTTTGTATTAAAAGGTATAAAATGCATGTAAATGTATAGGAGATAATCGGGACCGCAGCATTATTTTGTGTTAAGGGGTTTTTTGTGTTAAGCGATTTCGCGTTAAATACTTTTTACTGTACCGGTATTGAAATATTATCCAGCCTTAGTGAATGGCCATTTTTGATGATTTACAAATCTTACGAGATTCAATGAAAATCCTTTCTAACAAAGATTAAATCGCTTAATGCTCATTTGTTCGTTTGTCGTGTTGTGGTGAACATTGGTATCTCCGTGTGGTTAATCCTTGTTAAACCGAGGAAAAACCGATTTTTCATAGACAAAATGGTTTAAAATGTAGCTTATGTGACAATTAAGTTATTGATACTTACATAACAGTATAATATTGTGTTTTATACTCGTGATGATGCCGTCATTTCGTAAAAAAGTAGCTGGATTTATCCGACAATTTTCCAACCCGGGAACATGTGCAGTAGAGACGGAGGAAGACGCCAAATCACCCTCATCAGCCGTTAACTCTTTTATTTTACAATATCTCAATGGGTAATTAAAGCTAATTAACAATATTTTACTATAATTAATTACAAAACAACGTAAAATCCTTCTAAAATACCTAGAAAAAATATAGGTATAAATTTAGAAGAAAACACGAAGAACGCTGAAAGTGGCGTGTTACTCATGTGCTGTTGAGATCGAAACCAATTGGTATTTAATGTAATGCAAAAATAACTTCAGTGTGTATGTGCGTGCGCAGTGGGGGTGAATTTTCAAAACAAAGCTGCGCAACCTGCGCTGTATGATGCATCTCGCACTTTTAATTAAAATATCCAAATTAATTATCCAACTAAAATTAAATTTTTATCATGCAATGAAAAATATTTAATCAAGCGATGACGTTATCAGGGGGTTTAAAACGTGACGTCACTTTGAAATGTTAAATTCATTGGTTTCTGATTTGTTTACAATTGAATGTCTGTTTTTTTTATTTATTTTAATGTCTGTTTTTTTATTTATTTTAATTTAATGAAAATAATAATAGTGAGTCATAATAATAAAGGAGGGAATTGTTTTATGGGTTTTTTTTAAAGGAAGTGAATGTGAATGGCTTTTTTGTTTTATGAAATGCTGTTTATATGCCTTGAAATTGGACCAATTTGTCAATAATGGCTGCCTACTGATTCTGTGTACATAACTGTTTGTCCTTTTTTATTATTGTGTTTGACCTTTTTTTATGATTAATACAACGACCACTTAATTTAGCGAGGTCGTCAACCCACAACTTAAACACAACCCTTCAATTTGATTAAATATTGCATCTTTTTGCCTGGTAATCAAATACAGTGCTCGCGAGCCGCCTCCAAAACCAAAAAAAAAATTCAAAATACGAATTTTTAAAAAACATTCTAGAACACTATTTTCTTTATTCTTTTTACATTTTTGTTTTGGTGACCAAAACTGTACTCACGTGCTGTTCTTTTATTTAATGTAATTGCAAGTCAAGTTGTGTCATGTAATTGTATGAGGTTGCAGAACTCTTTTGATCGCCAATTTAGCATTTAAAGAGCGACGTCTGGTGGCTAATGGTCTTTTTTGACATGAGGGTCATTGTATCAGTTTCACAGTATCTTTGCTAATTAATAAATAAGCTGACGTCACTAATTGGTTAATCTTGTAAGCGTGTGTAACTGTGTATGAAGATTTTTTTCTTCTTCGTGTTTGAATGCTAAGCTCCTCCTGCTTTTTTGTGTGGTAATTTCAAGGTTGTAAATGGTGTTTTGTTTGGTAGAGAAAATATTTTAAGCGCCTTGGCACATTTTAATCAGCTGTTTTTATAGAAACAGTATACATATTTGTCGTTAGGTGGCGTTTAACCTTTATCTGGACAACATGAGTTTGTTGGACTTTTTGGCAAATTTGATATTAAAAAACTAAATTATTTTTGGTTTATTTTTTATGTGCATTATTAAATTCTAATTAACTAAATTACAAAATACAGTATCACAAGTAATTTAATTTTTTATGCTAAAATATATAAAATAAAAAGACATCACAGCTTGTTAGACTCAAATCTATTGAATATTCAGTGTTGTGAGTTCACTAGGATCTGTTTTTATTATTTTATTATTAAAACATGATGAAACATTCATCAATGTTGTTCATTTTACATAAAACAACAATTAATTCACATTTTAATCAGTTGAAAAGGGCAAAAACTAAAGTCAAGTAACTTTTGGTGACTTTTCAATTGAAACAACAAAACATTTTTTTTAACAAAGTTATCAATTAACCAAAAAAAAAAATTAATAAAAACACAGTAAACCACTCAAACACACAAAAAAAAATATGTAAAACAAAGAAAAGTAAAAAGACAAAAAAAAAAAAGAAGCTTTGTTGTCAAAATTGTCAATAATTAACAGTAAAAAGTAAAATTATAAAATTACAAAGAATGTTTTATTTGTTAAACTGAAATTCAGGAAATATGTTCAAAGTGAAACATTTCATTTCTTATTGAAACATGAAGAAACATCCATCAATGTCATTCATTTGACATAAAACAACAATTAATTTACATTTTAGTCTGTTGAAAAGGACGAAAACAAAAGTGTTGTTACTTGACTTTTGTTTTGGTCCATTTCAACTGACTAAAATGTGAATTAAAAGATCTCAGTTCAAATGCTGATACAGTATGTACATTTTTTCTGAATTTAAAATATTTTGTGGTTTTAGGGAAGTTCATCGTCGTCAACAGCCTGAAATTATTTGCAGTAGGTCGTTCGAGGAACTTCCGTCCATGGAGCTTAGACCTCTCAGTTCAGTGGTCTGTTCAGCCTACACTGGTCCTAATGGCGGATTAACGACTGTGGGCAAGAGATTACGGCATGTGGACGTCACTGATCCAAACTTGGATTTTGTTGAATCAGAACCAAACGGCCGGACGGCTCAATTGGCAGAACCGGAAGATTTAGACGAGTTTTTACAGGCGGAAGTGGCTGATAGAGGAAGGAGGAGGTCGTCTGGAAGTGAGAAGGAGAAAAGAAGGAATTCAGAGGACGCTCGGTGGAATAATTGCCTGCTTAGTGCTACTAAATCTGATGTTTTAGCAAATCAGATGTTCACGCAACAGATGAGCAGTCAAAGCCACCAACAGCAACAGTTGATCACAGGTGATGAATACATGGACACTTTGAGCCATTAAAACTATTTGATACTCACTAGGGTTTGGTGATATTGAAAAATTCAATATATTCAGTTTTATACTACTACTGTATATCGATATTTTGAAATATCGCCCAACTCAAACGCTGACTTACAGTATGAAAAATGATTTTGGGTAAAGACTAACTTTAGTGTAAATTTTGATGAGCATCTCTAATGTAAGACCAAAGGGGCATCAAAGTTGGCAGATCCAACAATAATGACTTCAATTCTATTACTGAGTTCATTGGAGTAATAATTTAATTTTCTTAGATGATGGAGATTATTTGGTTGATGATGATGAGGACGATTGCTTAATTGGCGTTGACATCGCTGGAGTTAGTCACTGGAACAGAGCTCATCGAAGAGCATTTGGCACTGCTACCACACTTTACGAAAGGCATCCAGTAACACAGAGAAACGCTGGTATGGTTATCAATGCCGAGTGTGATTCTTCAATACTGATGTTTTGGTTATTAGGGGATCCAATTGCCGACGCATTTGCTATTT
The DNA here is from genome assembly GCA_013389785.1 of Helicorthomorpha holstii. Lineage (NCBI taxonomy): Eukaryota > Metazoa > Arthropoda > Diplopoda > Polydesmida > Paradoxosomatidae > Helicorthomorpha > Helicorthomorpha holstii. Next base: position 3,352,032 of record JAAFCF010003059.1, read on the forward strand.
GCGCCAGAGCAAACAACGCTGTTTTGGTGCTTGCGGATGGTGTCAACTGGGGAGAAAAGTCCTGTTTAGCAGCTAGGTGTGCTGTACATGGATGCGTCGACTACATTAACAGAACAGCGTTTAATCAGCAAATCAAAACTACCAAAGTAAATATATTGATATTAAAAAGATGAGGTCGTCAAACAAACAACCAGAGGCAAAAAATATTAAGGAAGGAGACTTAAGTCTTTCTTTATTTGTGATTGGTCTTTTGCCTTTTGTATGGAAAAAAACTGGCAATAAAGAAACGAGACTTAATATTATCTGTTTAAATAGCACTTTGTCTCGAAACATTTTGTTGTGGGAAGGAAAATGCTGAAAAAGAAATGAGACTAAGTATTATCCGGCCCCATTAGCAATCTGTCTCGTTACTTTTTTGCTGTGAGAAAAAACATTCCCATGAAGAAATGAGACTAAATTTGATTAATTCCAATGTCAATTTGTGTCATTTCTTTCTTGCAAGTCATAAAAAGAGTAAAAAAAATGGGACTAAATTATATCAGTTCTTATGACGCTTTGCCATGAATTCGTCGCACGTATCACCCTGTAAAATTCTCATTGAAAATACATGGGGTACAGGGTGTCATTTTGACAGATCTGTGACTTTATTATTTACTATTTAATAACTTTATATTTTATTAGGATGTTTATGTGGTCCTGTTGAGGTCTTTATTTGCTGCTCATAATTTAATTTTACAAGAAGACGGAATGCTGACCACTTTATGTGTTGCTTTTGTGTGTCCTTTGGCCAATTCGGACAACTTTGTGGTTTGTACCTGTAATGTTGGAGACAGTTTGGCCTACGTGTACAACAAGAAGCTTGGAGTGAGAGAAATTACCCAAGGTATTGTACAGCAATCCATTTAATTAATAAATGGTTTTTTTTTACATTGGTTTTAATTGAAGGATCTCATGATATTCATTCGATGAGGGACATGAGAGACGCCTTAGGTGCTTTGGGTCCTGTGGATGGTCCTAATCCTGAACTGAGCAACCTGACATGTTCAATGACAGTGGTGGAAGATGGAGACATTGTTTTTTTAACTAGTGATGGAATTACAGACAATTTTGACCCAGTTGTTGGGAAGTTTGCGATTCCTAAAGAAGATAATAATAACAGAAATAAAGACAAATTAGCACCAAATCAACAGCAACAACAGCAGCAGCAAAGGCCAATTAATCAAAGTGAGTTGTGTGTTTTAAAAAGAACTGAAATACTGAAGTTACTATTGAATTATGGTCGACGTTTTAAGTCACATCTCATTTTAAGTCGCTACATCTTATCAGCTTAATTTACTTTAAAGTTTTTTATTTTGTATTAATTGCTTGATTTTTCATTTTAGTAAGTGTAATTTACTCCTAGGACATTCGTTTTGATTATTACTGAGTCAATTGTGATTTTGTTTTATTGTTTTAGCCATTTTTATTGAAAACACTTTAGCATTTCGTTTCTTTTAACAGCAGACACTTAAATTTGGTTTTAAATTAAGTTATCTGAATTAGATTTTCTTGTTATTTGTTTTCTTTGAAGGTGGTGTAAGTAGCCGTTTGAAAGGTTCAAATGGAAACCGCAATGGAGTGGCCGAAGAAACCTCCACAGCCTCCTCTACCACATCAGTGTTAGTAGATCCTAATCTTCCAGTGGTTGAAGCCCATCAACGTCACGCGTTAACTCTACTTCGCATGGAAGACCTGCTCAACAACGGAGTGAGCTACGGGGACGTTCCGTGCGACGATGCCAAATCAGTTTGCGACGCTCTCGTTGACTTTGCGTACAAACTAACTGTAGCCAAACGACGAATCCTCGAAGACCCAGAGCTTTACGTGACTGGAGAAGAGTATCACAGCGCTGTGGAGCAGAAGCTGAAACGACGACGGCTGGGAGAAAAGTTGTCTATGGTTCCAGGAAAGTTAGACCACGCTTCGGTGGTTGCTTACCAGGTAGGTCAATGGAGGCAAACGGCCGTGATTAACACTCCTAAAGTTGTCATAGAAAAGCCAGCGTCTGTGTCGGACGGAGATGACGACGTTGATGGCGAAAACAATGATGTAAATGAAGAACCAGTGAGACTGTTGAAGCCTTTGTCGTCTCTATCTATGCTCTGTCATACTTCACAGCTTAAACCGCAGGATGGAGTGGAGTCAGTTGTATGATGATTTGGGTTAGTTAACTAATTATTAGACAAAGTGTTAAATGGTAAATAAGCCCAACTTGTACCTTTAAACACACAAAATTCCGCCCTTTATAACTTTACAGTTTCTCCTCCCATTTGCTCAGCGTTTAGACTCATTTTTCGTCTCCCAATGACAATAAATAGATGAAAATCGCCCTTTATTTACTAATACCTAGTCTTGAAATACATAGTGAGCATATTCATGGGGTAGTTTATGAATGTTTGAGGGGTTTTACGACATGGTTTCACGATTAAATGGATTTTGTGTGGTGCTCTTACTCTTACTTAACAGTTGGTGACGTTTATTTTATTAACTAAAAACCGATTTAAGGCAAGGCTGTTAAATTTTAAGGGAAAGATTATAAGTATGTCGGAGATTTTTGAGAAATTTATCAGCAAAATTATATTTTGATTCATTTTTTTTTTTGAATCCTTCTAATGAAACATTTGTGATATTTGATTTCAGAAGAATTGAACCGGTTGATTTTTTACCAAGGGTAATTGAAGTTAATTTATAACCAGACCAGTGTTTAGGAACCAAGTGCCCTGAACTGCTTTCCGAAAACATGAATTGAGTTCTGGAAGCAGAACTATATTTGAAGTTTTAAGATCTGGAAAAGCTGTTTTCTAGCCATCAAATCTGGCGATAGAGGTTCTTAGAAAAGATGGAATTTTTTTTAAATATATATAAATTTGTCTTTTAAAATCAAAAACTTTGTTAAATAGCGATTTACGAGGTGCTTTTCTGTTTCTGGAACTAAGTTAAGCTTTTATGACAGAAAATTTGTTGTTTTAAAAGGTAAATTTGGTGCCCAAGAGACCCAGATTTCATTGCCATCTAAGCACTGGTCCGTTTTTAACTTTTCTTCAGACAACAAGAGTTTGTTGAGTAAGATTTTGAGTTATCAAATGAACCAATGTTGGCTTAGTTTAAGTGGCAGCTCCATAGAAAATCACATTAATGTCATACGATAAGCCCCTCATACTAGGCTTCTCAAGCAATTCTTTTCATCATTATTTAAGTTGTTCAGTATTGAAGTAACTGATTGATTAGCTAGTTAATTAATTGGTTAATTATAAATGTTTGACTACATAAAACTATGTTGTTTGTCGTTTGTTTAGCATAATAATTCCAGTTATTACAGGGTCAGTTAAAACAACCAATTTTTGTGATGTCAAATTTATAATATGTTCCATAGAATTACATTATGACGTCACAATATGTGGCGTCTATTATTGGTTGTTTATGTATTATCAGTGACGTCATATTTTCAAACAAATTTTCTCATTCAGAATTCCAGTTGTGACCTTGGCATTAGTATTTTTCTGAAGAAAAAGAATATTTTTAAAGATTGAGCAATAGAAGAACTCGCATGGGTTATACCTAGGGCTGGGCGATATTTCAATAAATATCGAACAGTATGTTGAATTTCAGTATTTAGATATATCGAATCAATATTTCAATTTTGGAATTTAAAGACTTCTTAACGAAATTTATATTAGCAATTAAACATGAGACAAATATCTATTAATGTCAATGTAACTCAGTCTTATTACTTTTAAGAAAAATAAATAAACGAGATAAATTGTCATTGGAGCCAATGTAACTTAGTCTCATCACTAAAAAAAAATAAACGAGACAAATCACCATTGAAGCCAATGTAATGCAGTCTCATTATTTAAAGAAAGAAAGAAATGAGACAAATCATCATTGAAGCCAATGGAACTCAGTCTCATCAATTAAAAACTAGAACAATATAATGTAGTCTCGTGTGTTTATTGGTGTAAAATAAGAACGAAAATGTTGAAATATTGAAAATTTAGTATATTGATCAAATATCTATATTTTGGAAATATCGCCCTTCCCTGGCTTTACAAAAAAAAGAAGAAAAAAAAACCCGCGAGCATAAGCTTGATCATCAACTCATTTTAATAAAACTGGCTAACTAGTTGCATAAAAAGTACCGTAGTCTTATTAGCATATAGAGAGATTAATGAGCAGAGCAGTAAATTAGCAGCATGGGCGTCAGATTACGAGATGGGCGTGGTTTAATGGGAAAGTAGGTGGAGCTTGATTTTTATTGGCCAGAAGCGTTTTTATAGACTGTATAGGTTTCTTTTATACATTTTATTATATAATTATGAGATTTTTTTATAATTTTATGTTTTTTTTAAGTGTTTTTATTATTTTTTAATTTTTATATAATTTTACTTTGTTTTGCTTTAACTTTTTCCTATGTGAATGTGATGGCAATTTGTGCCTTTCAGTATCTTGAACTTGGAAAGGAAGTTAAAAGACCATTTAAATGAAAACAAAAGTGCCCATATCAACACTAAATTAAAATTAGTCAAAATAATTATTATTATGAAGATAAATAAAAGCCTATTTATGAATATTAAGTCTAATGAAAAAAAAATAATTATAATGAAAAATTTTATTAGATTTTAAAGACCATACTATGTTTCTATTGGTTAATTTTTTTTTACATTTTTTTTCTCTTCCATTAAGTGGATCAATATTAATTAATTTTTATATAGTGTATATGTAATGTAATTAGTTTCTGTTTTATGTTTGAATGTGTCATTTGGGTGTTTGTTATAGTGTGAAATTGCCTTAATTATACAACCCAGAAAAAATTTCATCTTCTTAGTAATAAAATTGTATAAAATATTTTGCAGCCTCATTTGCATTTGTGATGACTCTTTTGGGGGCACACAACTCTTACTATTAATTAATATAGAAAAGCAACATTTACTAAACTCTGTGAATTAAATTGATTATAATTTACTAAAAAAAAAGAAGCAAAAATTGTCCTAAATTTAATAAAAAATAACCAGAAATCTTGATTTAATGATCAGCAACTATGTAATGGTCAGTAAGATTAAGTAAAGTAATAAGCTAATAACTACAACATAATTCAACTAAATTGCAATCATTAATAAAATACATGCCTAAGTTTGTTTCTATTGGAAATTACATTAACTTTAAAAGGCTCATACGTCGGTAGGTGGCTCTAGTATTGAACTATTACCATTTACGTAAAATGTTGTAAGATAATGATTTGTTTTTAAGTTGAGCGCTATGTAACATTACCGATCACAGCTTAAAGTTGCTCCATTTAGCTCAGAGCGCTGGTGGCTATCGGGTAGGAAATTAATGGAGCGTAAATGTAGCGTATCGTTCTGGTTTCAAGCTTTGTTGTTTTTTTTTTTGAATGTTGGAAAAGGAGACGCCATACTTGTACGAGTTCAACGACGTTAGTGAAATTTTTGACGTTTTACCGATAATTTTGATCTCCAGAGGCATTTGGGGTTACACAATCGTGGATTAATATACGTCGGTGTTTGTGGATTAATACATTGTTATCGGATACCTTGGAATAACTATGAAGAGGTAAAATCGTGTGAAACGAAACGAAACGCCGAAGAATAAAAATACAAATGGACGGTGAGTGACATGACATGGCGACGACTCCTTCGGGTTCAACATTCGATTGTGCGCCTTCGTTAAGCATCGCCGTGTTATAAAAGCAACTTTAACTACTCAATAAACCACGTTAAACGGATATAAACACACAATAAAGGTGAGTTTAGTTGTAATATTGTAGTAATCGGGCTAATTCACCGGTAAAATTTTGCCTTAAAGGTAAAAAAAATTATCATGTAATACTGCATCAGATGGAATGCCATTACAGTTATAATAACGCACATGAGGCAGTTCATAGACATTAGAAATAACGGCTTAATCGATACCAAACGATTAAAGAGCGAAAATGAATTTTTTCATCGTATTTATACGTAAAGTTATTACTAAAACATTAATTTAGACACTAAATTAACATTTTTACATCAAATTTTATGTGTTTTTTTAATAAAATAGGCATTTACAGCTGTTTGATTATTTAAAACTGCAGTTTTATATGTCTGTATCGATTTATAACTATCAATTAAGTATAATTTCGAAATTATAGCTCCGTAATTATTAGGTTTAGCTAGGTAACTTCATGTAACAGACTTTCATTTAATGTAGCACGCAAATTAGCTTTAATTGTTTATTTAAAGGGGTTTATAGCTGATCGATAATTGCGTAAATCGATTTTTACAGGGTGCTTTTTTTGATTTTTTTTAAAGAAATCGTTCTATTTTTTTTTTATTTTTTTTTTGAATTTTATTATGCAAAGTGAAATGATGCTGTGACGTATTGAGCTGAGCTTATGCGTTGGAATTGAGCAGACGATTGCATGATCTATTATTTACGAGGCTTTTTGCTTTGACATTTGAAGCCATTGATCATTAGCTTATTAATTATTCAGACTCTTATCTACCGTTTTATTTAAAGTAGAGAAGCTTTTTATAACGCCATCTGGTGTTACTTTACAGCTAACACGGGTTAAATATTTATTTTACGCGGTTTTTGGGGCGTTTTTTGATGGAATGGGGTTTGGAACTAAGCCAAACGAGGCGGTGTTGTGATGGATTGTGTTATTCGAATGCGGTGGTTTTTAACTCCTGAGCAGTGAATGAGCCGCTTTCACATGTCGGTGTGTTGTTCCTGTGTATAACCAATGTCTCTTTACTTTTGTAATTAAATCTATTTACATAATTAAAAGACGGTGACCTATAAATGTTTGTTTAAATTTTCTATTTCCCTGTTTTTTATTTTTTTTATTTGATCTTGATTGCATTGGGAAAGACATGGCTGGTGACTATGTGACGTAGAAGTGTAATTGTCTGGAGGTCAATTGAGGTCACAACAATAAACCGGTCCACACACTTCCTGTCTCTAAATTTTTAATCCTTTTTACATTTCAACTTTGTAAAATAAGAAACGAAAAAGCCATTACAAAGCATTGCCACAAATTATTTTAATTTATGCAGTTTTTTAATTTTATTTCATTTTTCTTAGTTTTATTTTATTATTTTTTTATTATTTTAATTAATTAAATTAAAAAATTTAATTTTTTTTCATTTTTATTTAAACATTTTAATTTTTTTATAATTTTATTTTTTATTTAAATTTTTAAAAAATGTTTATTATTTAATTTCATTTTAATTATTTTTAATTTATTTATTTGATTTAATATTGTCTAACTGTTTATTTAGTTTTATTTAATGCTATTTATAATTTTTTATTTAATTTAAATGTTTTTATGTCATTGAATTTTTTAATTTAATTATTTCTATGTAATATTGAAATTTTATTTAATTATTTTTTTTAATTTTATATTATTTAATTGAAATTTATTTTTAGTTCATTTTTGAAGGTTAGTTTTAATGACCTTCCATTTGCATGACAAAGAATTTCCAATTTGAAATCTGAGATTGCCTCTCACGTGATCATGACGTCACAAAGTTTTTCAATAAAAAATTAATTCTTGGAAGGAGCGTGCAGGTGGTAGATATGACTTCATTGTTAAGTATGTCAATTACGCCCTTTCCAAAACAAAAAAAGCCAAAGATCAATATCGATTGACTGATAGCATTGCTTTCAATCGACTATATAATGTGATCACAGTGTATGTGTATGTGTGTGTTATGCGAATGTAAGACGGAAGTGGGCGTGGTCGACGATGACCATCTTCTTTTCCAAAGCATAAATCGTATTCGTATTCAAAGAGCCCATCGATTTTTTATAGCCCACATAACTTTAAATCGATTTTGCTGATCGATTTTTCTTTTTATCATTTTCTTAGACTTTGACGTTGTTGAAGATGCTGTGTGAGAGCTAAAATTGGACGTGGTTTTAGTTTTTCTTCTTCTTTTGAGTAAAGAGTTGTGAGAGTGAGATTGATGATCGATTTTTAATTGAAAGGAAATGTCCAGCGCTGGTTTAACTGCCGTGGATGACCCTGGAGCAGCCACGTGGACACAGAGAGACGAAGCGGACTATCATAGGAACAACATTTACGCCAGGTAAATAATGTTGGAGGAGATTTGTGTTGGTTCGTCATTTCCTTTTGTCACTGCTCGTTTGCTAAATTAGTATTTTAAATAAAAGTAGTCATTCAAAATGCTGAAATTGAAATATTGAAATTTTCCCAAATCGCCCAGTCCTATCACTGAAACTAAACTTCCACATTTTCTTCCTAAATTTCCAACCCTTTTTTAGCTGAACTTAAATTTTAATTTCTTTTTTGCCAGGAACTTCAAACTCGTCGTTTCTTAAAAAAGTCTTAAGCATTTTCTTTTTGGGGTTTCATTTTGTCGTCTGACAACAATTATGTACAAAGAGTAAGTAAACTAATGTTTCGGTGTTAGTTTTTGCTAAATCTAATCTTTGCTGTGCGTGTGTGTTTGCACTTCTGCTTAACTGACTGTGACTTCCTGTTCAGGCTGGTCAACCGCAAGGCTGAGACCGTGGTCAGCCAGAAGGTCGAAAGACAGGAAAACACCGCCAGGTTACTTTCTTCCTTTTTATTTAATTACTGATTTAACAGCTTTTAGCCAGTTAAACTTAGAATGTTGAAACTTGAGGGACTTTATGACTATGATCTGGCTACAAATTGTTATCAGTAAATTACAAGCACTTTCTATTTCTGTTTTACTGTATTTACCAAAAAAACAACTTTATTTCCTATCTGATTTTGATGTTGGTTATTTGCATTTGGAGTGTTTTATTTACATTACATTTAACTTTGTTGTTTGCTCGTAGGCGAATTGTAGGAGGAGCTGATAAGATGCCTCAATATTAGTAAGTTCCTGTGTTTCATTTTCTGAAATGAGCTTTGGTTATTAAAGTTGTTTTTGTGATGTTTCTAGTCCATATCAGTCTCAGTATTACGCTGGTGGAGCAAGTGGTGTGTCAGCTGGCACTGATGGACCGAATTCGGCTTCGGATCCTCACAGCACGTATAGCGTAAACTTAACTTATCGACCAACGTCGTCTCCGGCCCCATCAAACACTGGTAGTGTCAATCCAGCCAACGGTTACGCTGTTAACAGTGACTCTTCGCCATCTCCCATGGCTTCGGTTGGGCCAGTGGGAGGACCCGATGTGGGGATTCCGCAGCTGGTTAGCCGAACGACCACGCAGAACCGAACACAGCAGGTGACAACGGTTACTAAAGTGATTAAAAGCCGGGAATTTCGACAGATTGGACCGGACGGTCAACTACTGGAGTTTGATCCTTCTTCCTTGCCAAATATGAATAGCTCAGTATCGGTTGGAGGGGCCTACGATAGGTCTGGTCCTCCTTTCCATTCAGATTATGCCACTTATGGTTATGGGAGTATTCCAGAGCCTTCCAGCAGAAGTGATTATGGAACTTATGATTCAGGAAGGCCACCAAGTCCTGGAGGACAGGAACCGACAGGAGCGGGACCTGATGGCTATGCTCATTATGGACATAGAGCTCACAGTCCGGCAAGTGAAGCCAGTAAGTAGTTAAAAGGATTCTTTAAAATTTAAAAGCGCGTTCATTAATTATTTTTTAAAAGGTTCTCGGCGTAATTACGACGCTTATCCTGGTTATCAAGATTATGAAGGCAGTGGAGTTGTTGGTCCATCGGTGGGTTCATCTCAGCCGAGATCGCCTCTGCCACCACCTGACTACGCCCTGTACCACATGAGGCCAGGCGAAGGCAATGGAGCTCCAACTGGTGGAGGAAGTGGTGGGTACAACAAAGCTGTTCTTCGTCCTCCGACACCTCCCTCGCCCAACTCGGAGGCGTCGGCATCTCCTCCGCCACAAAGGGCATTATTAGGCCCATTCCCACAGCCATTTCCACCTTTATCAGGTTACGATGAGCTCGATTACTCACTCCTGCTCTCGACGCCCAACAACAACGATACTTCTGGAAGGAGTCCATATGGTAATGGTAATGGTCCACAAACTTCAATGGCCACACAACTTTCCTATCTTGTGTCTAAAAGCCATGTACACATTTGGCCAATCAAAGGACACCAGACCATCAGTTTATTTAATTATTTGAGATGTTTATTATGCCAAATGGAATTTTTTTTGGTACCTTTCGATTTGGTGTGTGTGTTTGGCTTAATTTGATGCTTCAAGACACAATAGCTGTATTTATGTTTCTCTGTGGGAATGAGAGCCAAAAGTGCCATCTTTTTGTTGTAACACGATTGCCTTTCACATCTTTACTCTTTTATCTTATCTGCGCATGCTCAATATTTTGATTTATTTATTTAGAAATTTTTGTTTGTTTTTTTTTTGCTTGTTTTATTTTGAATGTTTTTTTTTGTTACATTATGTTTGATGTATGTAGGAATTTATGGCGATTACCCTGCTGTCCCAAATTCACCCTCTGCAACCACAGTTTCCTTAAGCCACGCCCATCACCCATTTTCAACGCCCACCTCAAATGCTCTTTATGATGTTGAAGATGAAGAACCAGATGATGAAGAGGAAGAGTTTTATAATAATCATATGAGAAATGCTCAGAGACCTATGCACTCAGGTTGTTCCTCACTTCAGATTCCAAGCGTCCTTCTACTAACTCCTAACTCAACTGCGCATGCTCCGTTAACTTTTTAAAACTAATTCAATAAGATTTTTGTAGGATGACTAATCAACTTGCATGGATTAATTATTGTTTGGTTTTATCATAGTTTTTATTTGGTTTCTTGTAGAAACTGCGATGAAAAGTGTCAGAAATTGTAAGTCATTTTCTGCTTCTGACACTTTTTTTGTGGTTTATGTAAGGTCTTAACTTTGGTTTCAGGTGTTTTGGGCTCATATATAAGATTAACGATGAACTAATGAATTCATTTTGGTGTAGATGTGAGGTGGAGAGACCCTGATTTGCAGGAAGTGATTGAATTTCTGCGTCATCCAAACAACACAGTGAAAGCCAACGCCTGTGCGTACCTTCAGCATTTGTGTTACAGCGATGATCATATGAAGCAAAAGGCCAGAGGGCTTGGAGCCATTCCACCCTTGGTAGAACTGCTCAACCACGAAATTACAGAAGTTCACCGTAACGCCTGTGGATCTCTTAGGAATCTCTCATATGGAAGACAGAATGACGAGAACAAAGTTTGTCTGACAGAATTATGATAGTTTAATGTTGGTTATTTTAAATTTTTGTTGGTTTTAACTAGAGAGCTGTTAAAAACGCTGGGGGAATTCCAGCATTGGTTCGACTTTTAAGAAGAACTGCTGACAATGATGTTAGGGAGCTTGTAACTGGAATCTTATGGAATTTAAGTTCTTGTGAGGTAAAACAGCGGATTGTGAACATGTTGAAAATGTTTGTTTGTTTTTGGCTTAATTATGTTGTTTCATCGTTTTAGGATCTTAAAAAGTCTATAATTGAGGATGGTTTGTCTGTGATTAACATGGTGGTCATAATTCCTCACTCTGGCTGGGACCGAGCAACTGATCCGTCCGGCGATGCAGCCAAAAACTCCGAGGTTTATTGGTCAACGGTCTTCCGAAATGCCAGTGGAGTTCTCAGGTATAAACTGTGGTTGTCAGAGCCTGTATTGGGATATTTGTTGACTATTTTGATTTCGATAGGAATGTAAGTTCAGCAGGTGAATTTGCTCGGCGCCAAATGAGAGAGTGTGAAGGTCTAGTTGATTCTCTGCTTTATCTGGTCAAAGCGGCCATTGGAAAGAATGATATTGATAACAAGTCGGTGGAAAATTGTGTTTGTATTTTGAGAAATCTGTCTTATCGGTGCCAGGAGCAGGAAGACCCACTGTATGATCAACATGAGCTTCCACCACCTCCGAAGGTTGGATTTCCAGGTAATACAAGTCTATAAACTTTGGTGCATGTTATTTATGATTATGTGCGTGAAGAAAGCTAAAATTTTTGTTTCATAATAATGTTTACTTTTTATAAAGCATTCGTCTTATGAATTTTTTTTTGTCTGTATTTCAGCTGGTGATAATTTGGGCTGTTTTGGTGGCAGTAAAAAGAAAAAAGAATCCTCACCAATTGAGAAACCGAAGAAAGATTTATCTACTTCCGTCAGCTCACCACATCCTCGAACAGATCCAGTTCGTGGGATGGATCTCTTATGGCAGCCTGAAGTTGTTAAATGTTATTTAGACTTGTTGGCTGATTGCTCCAACCCTGAAACCCTGGAAGCTGCTGCTGGAGCTATTCAAAATTTAGCCGCTTGCTATTGGCAGCCATCGATTGATATACGAGCTGCTGTGCGAAAGGCCAAAGGGCTTCCTATTTTAGTAGAACTTTTACGAATGGAAGTTGATCGAGTTGTCTGTGCTGTTGCAACTGCATTGAGGAATTTGGCTTTAGATCAAAGAAACAAGGAACTCATAGGTAATAGTGTGTATATGACGTGATTAAGTTAATGTGAAGGTAATTACTTTTGATTTCATCAGGAAAATATGCCATGAAAGACTTAGTCCAAAAACTTCCAAGTCCTGGAATGCAGCATGACAATGGGACAAGTGACGAGACATATGCAGCTGTGCTGGCCACGTTGAACGAAGTTATTCGTAAGAATGCTGAGTTTGCTCGTTCCTTGCTCGAAGCTGATGGCATCGACCGGCTTATGCACATCAATGGACAGAGAGGACGGTTTTCCCCCAAAGTTGTGAAATTTGCTTCACAGGTTCTGTACAATTTGTGGCAGCACCAAGAATTGAATGAAGCTTACAAGAAGCGAGGTTGGAAGGAGGCAAACTTTGTCAGCCGAACAATGGCAGCTCGCAGTTTGTCTCCTAGCAATGCCAATAGCACTCTCAACAGACCCATTAGCACACAAGGAGGAACTAAATATGAAGACAAGACACTACAAAGACCTGGACATGATGGAATGTCATCTGCTCAAAGTGGCTCAGTCATGGCTTCAGCTTCAGTGGCTTCTTCGTCCATCCCTTCACGAACCCCAGCTCAGACGCCGTATAATCGGGTAAATAGTAACTTTTTAAGTTAAAAAGGTCCCTAGTTATATTTTTAAATGTTTTGATAGCCATTAATGCCAGAAGAAGTTCCTCTGAATGACATGCCATATCCAGCACCACCTCCGCCATCAGCCATTGAGGTTACAGGACAACACAGGCCACCGGTAGGAGGCGTTCAAGTCTTCCCACCTGGCATTGTAAGTACACTTGACTATTTAATTCTCCATAAAGAAACTACAAAGAAAATAATGAATGGACAATTTCAATTTTACTAAAAAAAAAAAAGAAATTGACCAATTGAGCAAAATTTAGAAGAAATTGACCATTGATTAACAAATGAAACTCATTTTTAATGTTGTGTTTTAATGTTAGTTTTGCACTATTTTTTTAATTGTTTTATTTTTTTTTTTTTTGATATTTAATTTTATTATTTTGCACTTTTTGTAGGAGGTTTTTTATTGGTTCTTTTAATTTTGAGTTTCTTTTGTTTTTATTTATTTATTTTTGTTTGCATGGGGAAAAGTCAAGTGCACTTATGTTATTATTAGTTTATTTTTTTAATTACTAATTATCACTGCACTAAAACTTCACCTAATAACTCACACTTATTCTTGGTGTGTTTTTGTTTTTCCACTTCCTCTTTTCGCTTTAGCTTCCTCCGCCCACTCATGGACGAATAACTCACTAACCACGCCTACCACTTGTTTCAGTATAATTATTATTAACCCTTCCTAACTTCCCTCTTTCTTCACCTCTCATCTTATCTAAGTATAATAATCTTGGCTTATCCGTTCCCTCTTTTTATACAAAATGCCCCTCTCATTTTTATATTTAATTAACACCTTTCTCTGATTGGATGCTTAATCAACTTTTTTGATGATGTCACTTCTTCATACGTCACATCGACTAATCAACTTGATCGATATTTTGTATTTCTAAAAATCGACCAGCTTTCTACCTCTTCTCTGTTAACTCAGGGGGTGGGTCCTTTTCATTTTTCATTACTAATGATTTAGTGTAATAGCAAAAAATTGTGTTTTTGTGTGTCTTAAACTCAAACAACTAATTATTTGACAGCTTTGATTGGACAATTACAAAGGCTGAGCTATATTAAAACATATCGGTATTTTCAGAAATTCGATATTTGCTCAATAAATTTTATATTTCAATTTACAATATTTCGAGATTTTCAGTTTTTTTTGTTCATCTGTAAAGAAGCGAGACTAAATTGCATTGGTCTAAATACATATTTGTCTCGTTTATTTTTTTAAAGTGACGATACTGAATTGCATAGAATTCAGCGACGATTTGTCTCATTATTTAATTGATAACATTGAAGTTGAGAAGTTTTCTTAATGAAGCTGTCAATATGTGTTTAAATTACAATATTGAAATATCGAAATTCGATATGCAGTTCATAGATATTTTATCGATATATTGAAATATCGTTTTGCCTTAACAGTTTAGTTTTTAGTAGCCAAATTTTACTTTTTCAAACACAAAATTTGGCTATTAAGTTACTAAATTTTCTGTTTTAAGACAGTGCTACCAGATTTATTAGTCGTTTGAGTTTAAAATTGTTATTATTTACCAAAATGTGTGTGGTTGGTGTCTGACGTTGGCCCTATTTCCCATTCTTTTTTCCCCCCTTTCCTCCCATCAATCCCAAAAAAAAATGATTATTTTTTCTCCCCATCCCTTTCTTCTCATCTGACCAATTTCCCTATTGTCGATCCAGCAACGACTCGCTCCTCCCGCATACAGGTCTCCTAATGAGCCGGTCTATGCACAGGTGAACCGGGAAAAGAAGAAGATCCGAGGCGGTCAGTACGACGAAGACTATGGAATAATCGTCGGGACCGGAGGTGATGTCAGCCATTACGGTGATTACGAATTACGACAGCCGCTGCATCAACAGCAGCAACCGCACAATGATGACGGACAGCAGGGAGGCGATTCCTGGGTCTAAAGTAACTATTAAAACATAAACAAAACAACCGTGAACATTTTAAACTAATCATAATAATTAATCAATCATGAAGACACTGTTTTTATATCATTATATTTAAATGAAGAAGACAACAAACTAGAAACAAACGCGCAGCAAGACTTCACTTTGAAAGACAACATTGAAAATTTTAGTTGGTCTTGGAATTTAAAATTTAAATTTCGAACATTTTTTTTTATTTGAATTTTTAAGTGTTATGCAAAATGGTGAATGACGCGTGGGTGGAGATTTAGTTGCAGCTGCTCAATGATTGGTTGGTTTTTAAAGTGTCATGTGACTTACTGAGCAATATTTTATCAATATGGCGACACACACATTCCACGCAGATAAAAACAGAACAAGTGAGCCATTTTGTGTTTTTTTGATTTGTTCTTTTTTAAGTTTGTGTCGTGGATAAGTAAAATTTGATGGGAAATTCAACGGTGAACGTGCCTTTATGTTTATTGGGAAGAAATAAGCGCTCGTTTACGTGTATTTTATTAATTAATTATTTGGTTTAACTGTTAATTGATGAGACGCGTCGTGTGGAACCAGCCGTCCTCCCTTCCCCTTCCATCGTTTTTGAAAAATATTCCGAAGACAAAAGTATGAACATCATCTTGCGGCGTTCTGTGAACTATTACAAGTTTTTAGTAATTGTCGGTGTTTTAATCTTAAATCAATGTGTCTTTGTGCTTTGACACTTCTTATCATTACTGCTCCCTGTCTTAAACCTCTTCCTCACTATCTCTATTCAGTGTAATATAATTGTCATATAACTACCAAGTGACTTTTTAGTTTTTGTCCATTCATCTTGTTACAATTTTTTTTGGTGATTCCAAGTTGATGGACAGGACATTCAATCTTGCTATAGATAAAGTGTTTGGAAACAGGACTGGCCTTAAATTTAGAGGGTGAATGTAGTAGGCAGCTGCAAAATGTTTGGCCCAATGCTTTGAGATGGTTTAAAATTGCATTAAATAATTACACAGTGAACGGATTGTAAATTTATATTGTGACGTGAAAACATAAATCAGTTGTCAGTTGAGGAATGATGAGTTGGAATTGGTAATGGTCATTGCATCTGTTGAGGATCCAAAATGAAGATGGTCCTTGTAAAGGGAACATGTGCTGGGTTACATTGGTAAAACAGTTCCAATGAGGTTGCAGCAGTTTGTAACTGAGGGTTCCAAATTTGAAGTTCAGAGCTGATCAATGTTCCCACTTGATCTGTGCAAATGGTTCCACGCATGTTTAAGACTTCTGTGAAAGATCTTTAAAACATTGCACAGGGCTTTAAACTGATGTAGAGTAACTAATTATGTTCATGAATATTATTGTGAATGACAATTTGCAAAACACTGATCAGTGGGCTTTCATCCATATTTCATTTACAAGGACCCTTGTTGCCCTGCTGTTAAGTGGAACTAGTTATACATAATGTGCTATCAGAACAACTTGAACACCGAGTCCTTACAGAAATATTTCTTTGAGGTTCATGCATTATGAATTATTGACCATTGATTATTTGAGTCTCATGTGGCGCCCTAACTGGCTAGTGATGTGCTTTGGTCCTGGTTAATTTGGAAACCCCTTGGGAGTAGCCAAGTTTAAATTTAGTGGATTCCGGTTAATTAAGATGTTCGAAATATTTGAATTTTTAAACATTAAATTGACAGCTTTTATAGTCCCAATTAACCGGAATAGAATTTTTTTTTTAATTTAAATTTTCTAGTGTTAGAATTTGTCAAGATGGAGTTTAAGAAATTATAATCAAACGACTTATTTAATATTGTAATACCCAAAACAAAAACTACTGTGACGTTTTAAACAGAATTTCTATAACTTTAATTTTTGTTTTTATTTTAAGTGGGAATTTCTTTTGCGTTTTTTTTTCCTTTACACGATAAAAATAAGTAAAAATTGTTAATAAAAAATACTTTCAACATTTTTAATATTTTTTTATCCTTTGGTTTCATTTGTGTTTTTAAGGGTATTTTTTTATTTTTGGTATTGTGACGTAATTTGATTCAGTTTTCTTCAGTTGGCGGCAGAAATTCACCCATGAACCGACCTCTTCTCTTTGGCCCTGAAGATTCCTTTGATTCTTTGCGGAAGAAGAGTTGAATAAGGCGACCACACTTAAGCCACAGCCATTCAGGAACGTGACCCACCAACAGATACTTCAAAAATTAAACAAGGTAAATTAAATGCGTGGTATACAGGGTGCGAATAAAGGTGTTTACTTGTAATCCATGTGACCAATATCCAGTTGTCCTTTTTGAATATCCCAAGGTGGCTAATGAGTGTTTGACATAAGTTAAGGCTTCAGGAACAAACCATTTATACTGATGAAGTGTAGGACTAAATTTAGTCATGGCTAAAATAAAGGCAAAATTGATTAATTAGATGACAGTTAAATGGTACTAATTTAGGACGAAATTACCAGTAGCAACGTAGAAAGGCATGAGAGACTGAATAACAATTCCACTATTACGATATTCTTCTTGCATTGCTCGTGATAAATAATCAACGTAAATCTATGTTAAAACAAAAATACAAGGTGTCAACGAAATGACATTTTGAAAGCAAGTTTTAGTTAGGTTAATCATCTTGTGATTACCAATTTTATATAAAGTATTAAAAGTCTTAAGTTGCTAATCTTGTATTTTAGAGTATTGGTTGAGTTTCTAAGCTGTAGCAATAGCATGGTTTGCTTAAAAAAAACGAGACTAAATTTCATAGGTTTCTATAGCGGTTTGTCTCAAGTATTTAGTGACAAAGTTAAAAAGTGCTATTAAAGAAATGAGACTAAATTCCATGAGTTTCAATGGCGAATTGTCTCGTTTATTTATTGACACTGAGAAAAAGTGCCAATAAACAAAACGAGACTAAATTCTATAGATTTCTTTGGCGATTTGTCTCAATTATTTATTGACAATGTTAAAAAGTGCTACTAAAGAAATGAGACTAAATTCCATGAGTTTCAATGGCGATTTGTCTCGTTTATTTATTGACACTGAGAAAAAGTGCCAATAAACAAAACGAGACTAAATTCTATAGATTTCTTTGGCGATTTGTCTCAATTATTAATTGACAATGTTAAAAAGTGCTACTAAAGAAATGAGACTAAATTCCATGAGTTTCAATGGCGATTTGTCTCGTTTATTTATTGACACTGAGAAAAAGTGCCAATAAACAAAACGAGACTAAATTCTATAGATTTCTATGGCGATTTGTCTCAATTATTTATTGACAATGTTAAAAAGTGCTACTAAAGAAATGAGACTAAATTCCATGAGTTTCAATGGCGATTTGTCTCGTTTATTTGTTGATAAAATTAAAAAAAACTACAATAAAAAATGAGACTAAATTCCATAAGGTTCAATGGCCATTTGTCTCGTTTATGTATGGACAGAGAAAAAGTGTCAAAGAAATAAAGAAATGATACTAAATTCCATTAGTTTCAATGGAGATTAGTCTCATTTATTTATTGACAAAATTAAAAAAAACTACAATAAAAAATGAGACTAAATTCCATAAGGTTCAATGGCCATTTGTCTCGTTTATTTTTTGCCATGAAGGAAAAAGTACCAACAAAGAAGCGATGAAATTTTCAACAAAGTGTTATTTGCAGATGATGCCAAACAATTATCGAGTTAATTAACATGTCATCATTTTTAAGTGACTTTCAATAAGTTATTTAGTGTATGTCAATTTTCACATAACATGCTCAAACTATCACCCTGTAAATCTCCCATTGAAAATGCACTAAATACAGGGTGTAAACATGCTTAAATTTTTAAAAAAAATTACTTTGGTTGCTGAGTAAACGGCCATGAGTGGTAATGGATAGATGGCCGAAGCTGATGAGATATTAATTATGGCACCACGCCCACTAAAATGAATTAAAAATTAATTTACAACCAATCTGCCCTCTTGTGTGTCAACTTACTTTCTGATCATCTGGGGCAAAACAATGTTCGTCATCATGGTAACCGCGCCAACATTAACGAGCATGTGTTCCCATAGTGACTAAATTCAAAATAAGAACATTAGAAAGCTTTTTCCCTGTTTGAAAAATGTTGTTCCATTGATTTTGTTTTGCTTGGATTTGTTACCTCTGCTGATACTTCGTCAAATTTCATTGGTTGGTGTGACATAACTCCAACATTGTTCACTTTGGTGTTGTTTTAAAGTAAAGGGAGAAGGGGATGGAGGAGAGGAGAATAGGATGGCAGGGGAGGGGCAAGTTCAGTAAACAAATTTTGGCTTAATGTTTTGGTTTGTAAAGTTATGGTTACCTAGGATCCCAATGTCAGTGTTGATCAGTTGGCTTTTGATTGTTTCGTAGACTTGTTTTCCTTCGCTGAAATCAGCTGCGATCACCATTGTTGATATGCCATAACTGATCTCTAAAAATTAATCATTTGCAGCAGTGTTACTCAAATGTTTTTAAGATATACAGAATGGTTTTAGGAACTGGAACATGTTCTTCAAATTTAATTTGTAATTTCGCTTGATGTTTTACTGCTTTGATCATTTTAAAATGTGATTTTGAGACGCTAAACTTGTTTTTCCACTTTTACAGTGCATTTGTTTAATAGTTTCATTGAAATGTTATGTATTTTGGTACATTAAAACATATTTCCAAGGCTTCAAAACATGTTTTTCAAGTTTTCTTTATGGTTTAAAATTGTTAGACTCATCTCTTCCAATGATTTTTAGTAAGGGTACCATATTTTATACTGCTTTAAACGTGTTTTTCTCAATTTCTCTGGACAACATTGAGTCTATTGGACTCTTTGACAACTTCGCTATTCAATAATTCCATCAATGGTATTCAATAGACATAAAACAACAATTCACATTTTAGTCAGTTAAAAAACAAAGGTAACAGCTATATTTGATGACTTTTGAATTAAAACAAATAAAATGTTTTTCAGAAAAGTTGTCAATTTCATAAAAGGAAAAATTACACAAACGAATGATAGAATTAAGTTTTCATATAAGTTATGAAAGTAGTTTTTGAAGCCAAACTTATAAAAAAAAATCAATAAAAACTGAAAAAATCCAAAAAAAAAAAAAATATTTGTAAAAATGTATGGAAATGTCTATGGAAGCCACAATGTTGTGCTTCGTGTTAACAGGAGATTTGTGTTAACGGAGTTCGTGTTAACGAGATTTCACCGTATAATATTTCTTATAATACTGTATATGGGAGACAAAAGACAACTTGCTTATCAAACTGAAATTCAATATGTAAAATGTTTAAAGTTGTTTATGAAACTTTTGATTCAACTGATTTTTCTGAATATGATTTTTAGTGCTTTTAATGTCAAAATTAATGCGATTCAAAACCTTTTTTTCCCCCTACATTAATTTTGACATTATGAATCATTTCAGTGCATTTTGTTATTGTAAAACACGTTTCCAAGGTTTAAAAAGCTTCCACTTGCTAATTCCTTATTAAATAATTTGAATGCAGTTATCTTTGATCTTGATTTTAGTAACCTTGAAGCCAATTTTAAACCTCAAAGTCACCATTATGCATGTTTTTTTGCAATCTTAACACATGCAAAAACCGGGTTGCATATTTAAAAAAAAACAAAAAAACAATTACCTAATTGTCGGGCGTTTGCTTGGAGTTTTTCCAAATTTCTGCTGATTAAGACAACGTTGAATCCCTTTTTAGCCAGAATTTGACAGTAGGCTTTCCCAATGCCATCTGTACAGCCGGTCACCACTGTAATACATCATTTTCAACACATTTTGAACCCATTTCCCGTCTTTTCTTGCACTTACCAGCCCATTTTCCATACTTTCTGATATTATTTGGACGGATGATTGGCAACACGAATGTCTTTACTCCATTTAACAAATTGCCCATCAATTGAATTCCCATTTTGGCAGAATAAAACAAGCCGATTACAGCCAAAACGTCCCGCATTTTATTCAAATTTTCAACCAATCTATCTGTTAAAAATTTTGCTTGATCCACTGCAACCGCCATCTTAATTATATATTAATTTTTAAATATGTAATTGATATATTTCAACAATTATATTGACTGGTTGTTGAATTTTGCACATTCGAATGAATGACAAGCCATAATAAAAACAGTGGCATTTAGAGGAGAATATGGAGACACATAAACAACAATATTACTATTACATCGCATAAAACCTATAATTTAAATGTTAAATATTGTTCTTGTGGCAACTCATACTTATTTTAAAAATGTATGTCATTGCTGATCAAGATTAATTTTGTAATAGGTTGTCTCGCGCGTAATTACGTTCTATTAACCTTGATTATGGTGCCTCCGGATGGGCTATGCGTTATTATGCTAATGCGCATAATGATCGCTTGATTTATGTGCGTACAAGGCTTTCGTACAAAATGATTAGCAGTGTGCTGCAAATTTGTGATTATACGATACTTGACGCACTATCGATTAGCTGTTACGATTATTGCGATCATTTTGATAAGACCGGTCACTTTCACTATTACTCTTAAAAATTTCGTAATTATTAAGCGAAGCTAAGAAAATGCTAAACACAGGGTAAGTTAATTTTTTTAATTTATAGCTACAATTATGAAATGGGCAATTTAATCGGTGAAATCGAACGTTTCAAATGTCATATTTGAAAACGTTCGATCTCGACGTTGCTCCAATGTGATATGAATTTTAATGAACTTGTTGAGCTTGCAAGGTTATAATGTCAAAACAAATAGTAAACATACAAAAAAGATTACATTTAAAGGCTATAATTTGGTCTGAAATGATACTATGCGTTTTAAATCCTTTATAAAAGTATCCTGGATGAAAGCAAACCAGACAGCCATTGCTTGTCTGTGTTTTTATTGACCTTTGGCCACTTATATCTTGAAATTCAATCCAATGAAATTTTTTTTACAATTATCTATTGATTGTAAAGAGATAAAATAATCGCTTGATATAAATAGGGTTTGTGTTATTAATAGCTGCATTTAGTTATTGAAAAAAATGGCTGAAAAGTGAGTAGTTGATTGTGATAAAGTGAACATTGAATTCAATTATTGGCTTTAGTTTTCTCATTGTATAACATGAGTGTTGTTGTTGCTTAATAGAAAGTTAGCAGGCCGTACAGTGTTTATCACAGGAGCCAGCAGAGGAATTGGAAAGGCAATTGCTCTTAAATTGGCCAGAGATGGAGCCAACATCGT
>JAAFCF010003059.1:3380825-3414141 GCA_013389785.1 Helicorthomorpha holstii
TTTTTTTCTTTTTTGGGCATGTTATTACTTTTTATTGCATTTTTGATTCGCATGGCAATTTTTCTACATTTCAACTTAAAATTACGTAAAATTTAAATAACTGGGCTTGGTTATTCGTCATCTGAAATGAAAGGATTATCTAGTAAGTGCTTTAACTTTAATTGCTTTTTTTCCTTTGAATTGAAACAACTTTTAACAGGTTTTTGTGCTGTTTAATTTGGCATAATGTTGTATGGGAAATTTTATTTTATACTAACGACAATGCTAACTACGATTAACTAACTATGCTTGAAACTCCTTAATAGTTAATGCAACTTCTATAGATTTTTAAAATTGACACCCATCAGATTTCACATTCACATTTTAGTCAATTAATTAGGACAAAAACAAAAGTGTACAGGGTTACTTAAGATTTGTTTTTGGTAGTTTAGCTTGTTTAAATACAAGTCTAGAAGTGTCCCCCTGTACAACGCCTATTTAAAATACATTGAATACAGAGTGTCACTGTGAAGGAACCTTCAATTTAAATTAAGTGTGGCAGATCAGACAGCATGACCATAGTAACTTGCTAAAAAAAACCTGAATGCTCGCAATTTTTTTTATTTTTAAATTGTAAATACAACATTGTGCGAATGTGCAACACGAGTATGTAGCTTAACTAATTAAATTTCTGTTATTTTTTTGCAGTCTGATGAAGTTTATTTGGAAGCTCAAGTTCAAAACATTACAAAATCAACGCTTTGTTTAGAAAAAGTAGCGTTTGATGCATCACCACTGTTCATTGCAACACAGCTGAATACAGTGGAGACTAAAGACGGGTATTTTCATTGCAATTATTAAGTTATATTTCCATTAAAACAAATAACTTTATTTTCCTGCAGTGTCGAGAGTGTTTTTGGTCGAGTGAATTGCATTCATCCTCAAGACAGCAGGCAATTTCTTTACTGTCTTAGTCCACGTCCTGATCTCCAGTCGAATCCAAAAGCTCTGAAAGGAGTCACAAACATTGGAAAGTTGGACATAGTGTGGAGGAATAGCATGGGAGACCGAGGAAGACTGCAGACCAGTCAGTTGCAGCGAATGGCACCTGGTTATGGAGACATCAGGCTGACTATACAACAGCTACCAAATGCAGTAGTCATACAACAGGAATTTGGCTTCACATGTAGAATTATTAACTGCTGGTAAGTTAATAAATGACAAAAATAATTGATATGAGGCAGGAAATTTTACTAAAGATAGTTTTAACTTAAATTATTGAATTGCGAAGTTGTCAAAGAGTCCAACGAACTCGTGTTGCGCAGAAAAAGGTGAAACGAACACCCTGTATATTCTCCATAGAAAATACGTGGTGTACAGGGTGTCTCTATGATTAATTTGTTCATAGCAACAGGTGTTTCAGGCCCATAGGTTCGCCTGAGTGTCCTGAATAATCTCCTAAAATTTCATAGCGATAACATGAATGGTTTATGAAGGCGTAAGGGACAAATGGACACACACTCACTTTCTCTTTTATATATAATTATAGATTATATATTAGTGTACATTATAATGATGTATAATCGCTTTATTGTGTTTTTAGTGAACGTAAGTTGGATCTGTTGTTGAGTTTAGACTCGAAGTGTAGCCCTGGTCTAAGTAGTAATGGTGTAAGTGGCCGTGCAATTGGTCAATTGGAACCGGACGAATTTCTGGATGTTTCTCTCAATTTGATTCCAGTGCAACTAGGATTACAAGTAAGTAACTGGATTATACTTTAAATCGTAGTATTACATTTGACCTAATCTCTTGTAGACTATATCGGGAATAAGATTGACTGATGTTTTCCTAAAAAGAACTTACGATTATGACGATTTAGCGCAAGTTTATGTTACCGATGATAAGACCAATTTACCAACGTTTCAAATGCTGTAGAGTAATCATGGAATAGTAAGTCCAATTTATATGTTGTATATTATTAATAGTTAAATAATTAAATGAAATTTTCGATGTCGATGAGCGATCATAAGTTTACGTGCGTTTATATTGAATTTCAATGACAGACCTACAGGACGAAATCAAAACAAAAAGACAAGATTTCAAATGACACAAAATCGAAAGTTTATTTTGTTTGGAAGATTCAGTGTTGTCAGATAGTTACGGAATAATACAAACACAAATCCCCATTTAATACCCCCAAAACTAGATGAAAAACCGTTTTCTTTAGAAAAATTGTTAAGACTTTAATGTTAGGCTTCTTAGTTGTTTGGTTGAGAGTCGTTTGGTCCTGAATTTGGACGATTTTGACCTCCAGGACCACCAGGTCCTTGCATTTGCTGACGTAACATCTCAACTAGATTCGGATTGGTGGCTTGCATCTGAGCAGCTAATTGCTGACCACTATATCAAAAAAAACACTTAGGGAAATAGTTCAATATCTCAATTGGAGAACTAAATTTACGCTTGTAACAAGGCTTCAAATCCAGGAGTTCCACCAGGTCCAGATGGAGCACTATTTCCTCTGTCACCACCGCTGCCACCACCTGGAGTAGCTGCTGAGCCAGTTAGCAAATTACCCATTCTGTAAGAGTGAAATTTTATGAGTTCCATGGTTAGTTTTAAAGGAGGGGTTTAGATAACTTACACTTGTTGTATATTTGGGTCTGTCATCATTTGAGTAGCCATGTTCATTAGCGTTGGATTACTGAGTAAAGCTCCCAGATCAAAAGGTCCTCCTGATCCTCCAGGTCCAATATTCGTCTCTCGTAGTTTCTCTTCTGCTACTCTTAGATTCTGAGCGTAACCATCGTTTTGAGGTTCCAACTGCACCGCTTTAGCATAACATTCCTTGGCTTCACGGGGTTGGTTAAGGCTATCATACGCCAATCTGAAACATTAGATAGCTATGTAATTACATTTCAATTTATCGTTTAATTAGTTATTTCAATATTGATATTTAAAGAAACATTGTTAGCTTAGAAAGAAAACTCCATTATATTACGAGACAAATTGTTATTGAAATCTTCAATATCGTCTAGCACTAATAATTACCCCATTCTGCCATAAGCTTTGCTATAATTTGGGTCCAATTGAATGGCAATTCTGCAGTCATCAATGGCCTCTTTATGATTATTCATTTTACTGTAAGCTGCAGCTCTGTAACAATATCAATAACAGCTGTTTTCTGAGGATTTTTTTAAAGGAAAGTACAGTACCCCTTTTTACCTGTTGCAATAGTAAATGGCGTTTTTGGAGTCAATTTCGATGGCTTTTGTATACAAATGTAAAGCTTCAGCGAATTTCTCAGTCTTCATCAAGTTATTTCCTGTTAATTATTCCAATTAATTACAGATAGAAACAACTAATTAAAAGTTCCAATTTCCGAACCTTCATTTTTCAGTCTTTCTGCTTCTTTTTTCTGCTCTTCTGTGACACTTGCTGGCGTTACTTTAGGCTGAAAATACGCCAGAACATCAAAATAATCCTTTTAATTCTAGTTAAGTAACCTTAATTAATTTTGTTAAAGGTGGAGAAATCACGTTAAGGTTTTTTTTTCTTTAAAAAAAAATTATTTTAATATTTACAAACTTGTTTTTTCCATTTTCTTACATTTTTTTTCTTTGACAAAATCATAAATTATTACAAAAAGAAATTGTATTAAAAAACAGCCTCTGAAATAGCTTTAAAATGTACAAACAGTTATGTTTTGGCAAAATAGTCGGTGTAAAATCGATTAATTTATTGTTAGCTTGCTTTAAAGTCATTTACTAGCACCCTGTACAATCTTCCATTGAAAATAAATGGGGTACATGGTGTCACTGTATGAAATTTCTAAGTTTGAGTCAATCTAAGTTTTAGTTGGTTTAGACTAATAATTAAGGCTAGTTAAGCATGCTTTGTGGTAATTTGGATCTTGGTCAATAAATAACTTAATTAGCATCTCTTAGTAATTACTCGTTTTTGAAGTAATTGCTAGAAATTTCGATATTTCAGTAATTAATGAAATAAATTCAGTCATTTTGTTAGTAAATTTAATTAATTTAGTACTACCCATCAATTAGTAATAACTAAATTTAGCATCCAACTGACATCCTGTAGAATTTTTGAAAATTAGGACAGGGCGATGTTCCCATATATCGATATATTGAATGAGGTCGATCTTGTGAAATATTTAACTGTATTGTTTTATAATGGGACAAATCGGCATTAAAGTCAATGTAAATCAGTCTCATCACCTTATGAGAAATAAATGAGACAAATCGTCATTGAAGTCAATGTAAATCAGTCTCGTCACTTAAAAAAGTATAAATATACGAGACAAATAAGTATTTACATCGATGCAATTTAGTCTCGTTTACTTATTTGTGGAAAAAATGAAAATGAAAAATATAATAAAAGTCAATATATTGAGCAAATATCGAAATGTTCGACTATCGCCCATCCCTATTAAAAATGCAAGGCATACCGGTTGTCGCTATTGGTAAATATTTTTGTTAATAAGATGGCCGTTTTCCCCCCTGATAATTTGTATGGCACTTTAGTGACAATATTTCAATTAATATATTGACTCAAATGGCTAAATTGATTAATGTAAGTGAGCATTATTTATATGGTTATTTGTTAGTAACAAAATAAAAGCCTCATTGACGAAAAAATAATAAAAAACTGACAATACAAAACAAAAAAGGGAGTATTGTAGTGGAAAATCAACCTGCATGGCGATTATTGCACATTTACATAAAAAAAAAGTCAATTTAGGTTAAGCTAAAAAAATGTAATTGGCACTTGAGACATTGATTCCTCTTTTCAATTGATAAGATTTTTTTTTTGGTATAAATATTTACAAAATTCATCAGAGCCTCTCTTTAAATTCTTTTGATTATTTTTTAGGTAATTTTTTTAAAAAAAGAAGTTATAAAAATTCCTGAGTTATTTAAAAAAACAATTATTTCCTTAAAATGTTAAAAAAAATAATAAAAGCCTCAAAATATTTTCACTTTGTTGCAAAATTAGTAATTTTTCTCTCACGAATTTATAAAAATTTCTATAAAATTTTTTTTTAGCTTTTTTCACAGACAAGAATTAGCAATAACAATCAAATAGACCATTTTTAACTGAATGGCTTTTTTATAGCTTCTAATGACGTCTTTGTGAAAAGTCAAACAACACTAAGTTCAAGAAAATTGCAAAACTGATCATCAAAAACTCTTTTGTGTTTGGTTTCACAAATTGAACTTGAGCATAGTATTGTTTTGACGTCACACAATTAACTTTTACTGCATCAGACATCACAAACATTAAAAAATCTCACTCTAAACTCAAAATGTATTCAACATTTTTAACAGGAACTTGTTTTATAAAAATTTATATATGGCACTTTTCTTTGCATAAATTTTCTTTTTGGGTCAATAAGAAAGGCACTTAATTCTGTTAGCAAAACTCGTAATGTCCAAATTGAACTGAATGAAACACCTGGAAACAGTTCCTTTTTCTACACAAATGCACTTGGCATCTCCTGCACCCAAAATAACTCTCATGAGGTCGCCCTCGCTTGGTCACTCGGCCTTCTTTGCCACACTGGACGCAGCCACCCTTCGGTGGCATGCGAACTAAATTATGCTCCCTACCCAACTGATGATCACCACCATTACCACCAAGCTGCTGATGCAGACTTTGTCCAACTGATGATTCTCCTATACCCACAGCCCCTGTTCCTCCAACTGCTTGGGCTTCAGCATCACCATCACTTACCGAGGCTGGTTTACCCCCCACAACCGACAAGTCCAGCGGTCTTGAGTCGTCATAAATGACCACCTGACACGGCCACTTTAAGTCTTTGTTATTTCCATTTCGATCACTCACATTATTGTTGTTTAGATACTTTTCCTCGAGGTCGTCAGCGTCTTCATCTTCATCGTCGTCGTCATCCTCATCGTCAGTCTCACTTGACGAGGCTTCGATAACTTTACCAGTGTCCCCGCTTGGCTTGAGTCGGCCTCGGTCCCAGTCAGAATTCCTAACTGGCCAACTGTATGTGGTGTTTGGGCTGGATTTAGTCGCATGGTGGCTGCTCCGATGTCTACCGATACTTTGTCGTAAATTCTGTCTGCTTTGTTGGTGGGTGAAAATACTTGGAGAACTTTTAGTGGATGAAAAGCTGTGACCTGCAGGGCTGTGTCCACTTTGGCCATCTTGTCCAGAGGTTTTCTTTGAGAAATGGTTCCACAGACGTAATTGTATCACTTTGGCTTTGTCTATACTTTTTTATTGTTATGTATACATGCACCACCCGACAGAATTTTTTTTTTATATATTTGTAACGTGATTTCTCCCCATTAACAAATTTAATTGTAAGAGACTGAAGAATTATTGTAAAGGAAATAAGTGAAGTATATGTTTAGAGGAAAAAAGTTAATTATTTATGTCATTTCCACTTTTAAAAACAACAAATATCTTGGTTAATTAAGTTTAAACCAAACCACACAGCAGAAATTTAAAATGATGTTATAAACAAGCACCCTGTATTCTTCCTATTGAAAATACATGGTATACAGGGTGTCACTTATGATGATCTACAATTCACACACAAATGCATAGATTTGATTAGATTTTCTAATCATTTATAACTATAAATAGTAATTGGTAATATTAAACGATAATTTGGCTTGTATTAAGCTAATAGAAAACTAAATTGCTGAAACAAATGTCAATAACATCAAAAATCTCACTATTTTCATGTCTTCTCTTGCAAATTCATGTGCCTTGGTGACTGATTTTGATGTAAGTCGTTTTTGTAGTGGAAATAACAGTAATAATAATGCTGATATTGGTAATTTATGTAAATGACATTGAAATTGTGCAAACTTACTTCGTTTTTAGTGGCGTTTGCGAAAATGGTGAGAAGAGGTTGAGAGACCTGTAGTGAAGCCACTGTGTTTGGGTTTGAGTGGTTAATACCATACGCAGTTTCCAAGCACTGAATTGCAACTACAAATAGGTTTTAAAAATTTTTATTACATTGAATTAGCATTGAATTTAATCTTAAAATATACTGAACCTTCTAAACTTTCGATGGCGTCGGCGCTTAAAGATGCATCGGTCAATTGCTGACCTAAAAACTGGATAAACGAATACACAAGCCTCTTTATGTCCGACATTTTATTAATTTACCTAAACAAAAATTAGTATTCATTAAATTGTATAAACATTTACTGGCACGACTGTTGTTGTACACAATAACAAACAAATGAGTTGAATTTGAATCGGTTTTTAAGTTTGTATCAAATTCGTTCCTTTTTTGAGATGTGATTAACACACCAGTATCAGCCTTTACATTAAATAAAAAGAACGGCTGAAAGTAAATAGCTATTCCCTTTAATGAGCCTTAGCGTAGCATGTGAATAGTTGCTCAATTTCCGTTACGTAACGATAGCAAATTTATGCTTATCATGTGCTTTTTGATCGAAGCTAAATAATTTTAAGGAAAGACTTTTATACTTGCACATAAATATTGCTAATTACTTGGGTTTAGTTACCAATTATAATGAAAATTTAAGCGTATTAATTATATATAAACAGGCTAAAACTTACTAATCTTTGGCTTGCGAACGAATCACTTTTCATGCGCGGTTTCTACCGACAACAAACTAGTTTTCACTGCACCGAATTCGCAAGAGCTATTGACGCACTTACGGATGACATGTGGTAGCGTTTACGTAACGTTTGGTATATTGTTTGTATTGTGCAGAACTTGCTTACGGATTATAATAAATAACGTAGTGAACGTGTAATGCGGCCTCAATTGTAACGAGCCGGCTTACATTATTTATTAATAATTAAAGCCCACTAAGCTATTTATGTAAAAACGCAATAATAATAAATGATTAATTGTTTATTATTAAACTATTGTGTATTAAAAGTATTTATTATTTTATTAATATTGTGAACTTTGCTTTTTTTAGTCGGCGCAATTGTTCGGCACACTTTATTAGCGTTAGCCGAGTAAACTAAAAACGGCGGCGTTTACTTTATGTCTTTTGTTTTGTTTTTTTTTTTTCTAATTCAGCGCATGCGTATTCCATGAAATGTTGTCGTAAACGTTCGAAAAACATGTGAAATTTCAATGTGTTTATGATTGACGTAATTTACGTTTAAGTATTTTTTTGCAGTAAAAAAATGTCTACTCGAATTGTTCAGGTGACCAATATTGCTCCGCAGTCCACCAAGGAGCATATGACTACGCTGTTTGGATTTCTGGGCAAAATCGAAGAAATCCGACTTTATCCTAACGAGTAAGTGAAAACATAAAAATGGCGTCGGTGTTTTTTGGTTTTGTTGTGGTTTTAAATTTGGCTGGGTTGTTTCTGTGTTTATTGTGTTAAAATTCTCTGTAAATGATATAAATAACTGAATTGTATATGCTGTTTATAGTGAATCTATGGTTCCATTACAACCAAAGGTTTGTTATGTGAAATATGTAGATGCAGTGAGTATGGCGTTGGCTCAGCATTTGACGAACACAGTCTTCATTGACAGAGCTCTCATCGTTATACCCTTTGTTGATTGTAAGTATTGGTTTTTTAAATAAACAAGCAAAATCTCGATTTAGGTGTACACTAAGGTTAAAGCCTGATAGATTTCACTCTAATCTGAGCACTTGAAGCTCTGTTAACTGTCCTCTGGGCAACAATTTTTACATTTCACAAACGTAGAAGATGAGTCAGTTGGACTTTAATTGAAATATATTGCTAAATGTAATAAAAGTTAAGTGTTTATTATATATTTCATACGCAATTGTCACTTAGGAACTTTTAAGTACTGAAAATGTTCAGGTCAATCGTTTCTCATCAAAACAATTTGCACATACTGTATTTCAAGAAAATAATTTGTGTTTTGTCTCCCAGAACTGTAAATACTACTTATTTAGTGAGTTTTATAGACAGAATTTATTTTTAGTTCATAATGTTTTAGTGAAATTCTCTTTGAGTAAAACATTTGATAAAAAGTTGATCTGTTATTACTGAAAAATATGATTTGATTACAAAGTTGGTGATTTAGTGAATTTAAAGTAGCAAGAACTGTTTGCAAACAAGTTTTTATATTGTTACAAGTTTCTAATTGTTTTCTCATCGATTAACAGCCACTTCAATTCCGGATGAGGAAAACGGATTAGCAGCAGCCGCTGGATTTATACCTCAACCAACGCCTGCTATGCCATCTAATTTAGTCAACCAGGTTTGCAAATTTCTAAAAGTAATTTTGGCTTTTGATTTTAATTTATATTGATTAACCAGATTCAGACGTTGGGAGGAAGTCAAGTGATAACTACTGTAGACCATCGTTTAACAGCTTTGGGTCTGCCACAATATCCTCCTCTGCCAGCAAATATGGATCCATCGAAAATTGAAGAAATACGAAGGACTGTTTACGTTGGCAACTTAGACTCGGCTGTAATGATTTGAAATTGTATCTTATGTAGTGGAAGTCATGTTAAGGTTGTTTTTGTTTAATTAGATAACAGCAGAACAGCTTTTGAATTTTTTCAATCAAGTTGGTGAAGTGAAGTATGTGCGAATGGCTGGAGATGATATGCAACCAACTCGATTTGCTTTTGTTGAATTTACTGATCAATCATCGGTGGCTGCGGCTTTGCAGTACAATGGAGTTATATTTGGAGGAAGGCCACTCAAGTAAAGATATATTATGGATTGTTAAAACTATTTAAATTTTGATTTTTAAATGTAAACTTTAAAGGGTTAACCATTCAAATAATGCCATTGTTAAGCCCCAGGCAAAGAGTAATGAAGCAGCGCAAAGGGAAATCGAAGAAGCTATGAAAAGAGTGAGAGAGGCTCAGTCTCTTATCACAGCTGCCATTGAACCAGGTATAAAAATTATCAAAATGTAGACATTTAAATTCAAAATTTTGATCTTAAACGTCCCATTTTATCATTTAAAACTAAAACTTTGGTCTTCAATGTCAAATTTAGTAATTTGAAACCAAATCTTTGGTCATAAATGTCGAATTTTGGAAATTTTGATGCATTTTTAACTGAATTTATTGGAAATAGAATTGGTAGACAAGAAAAGAAGCCGTAGTCGCTCACGCTCAAGATCTCGTAGGCGTTCTCGTTCTGGTTCCAGGAAAAGATCAAGATCAAGGCATAGGTATTGTAAGAATTTAGGATTTTAATACCATGATTTTGATGGATTTTTATTTAGATCTAGATCTAAGCGAAGAAGTCGTTCTTGGTCACGACGTCGGTCTCATTCAAGAAAACGATCAAGATCCAGGTCTCGCCGTTCACCCCGTCGGTCAAGATCAAGAGAAAAACGTTCTGGGTCTAGATCAAGGTTGTTTCTGTTGATATTCTTTGTTGTTAAATTGTGTTTATGAGCATTTTACATTTTAGGCGAAAGGACGAAAAGCGTCGTTCTTCTCGGTCTCCTCATCGCACTCGTCGTAGTCGTAGCAAAAGTAAAGATCGACATAAATCATCAAGGAAGAGTCGTTCTGCTAGTGTGGGGAAGTCAGGGTCACCTAGTAAATCCAAGTCATCAAGCTCTAAGGATAAATCAAAATCGAAAGACAAAGATAAGGACAAGAAAAGTCTGAGCAAAGATTCGGCTGATAAAGGATCAAAGAAAGAAGTTAAAGTTGAAAATGAGCATGAGGTTAAAATTAAAACGGAACCAGTTGATGATACTGAGCATAAAATTGAGCCTAAAGTGTCAGATAATGAAAGGTAAGTTGGTGCGGTTCGATCTATTATATTAACTTAAATTTTTATGAATGATTTTGTTTTGTAGTGTTGAAAAATCGCATGAAGAAAAGCCAAAGACTCGTAGTCCTTGTAAGAAATCCCGTTCTCCTGTACGAAAGCGTTCTCGTAGTCGTTCCCGTTCGCGCTCTGTGACTAAACGTAAATCCCGGTCACCAACTAGCAGCAGTCGTCGTGGACGCTCGCCTCGTTCTCCAAGGAAAAAGCCATCTCGATCCTCCCCAACACGTCGCCGTTCTCGTTCTGGGAGCAAGCGTCGTTCTCCTCGTAGAAGGTCTTCTCGGAGCCCAGTGCCCTCATCGAAAAAGCGGTCTAAAAGCCGTTCAGTTTCCCCAGCTAAGCGTTCATCTTCACATTCACATCATAAGAAAGACAGAGGAAGTCGTCGTGGAAGCAGCAGAGAAAGGTCTAGTAATGATAAGAAGTCAAAAGATAAAGACAGAAGTGACAGAGACAGGAAGAAGCGACACAGGGATCGGGATGGGTATGAAAAAAGCGGTGAGAAAAGTAGCAGCTCGAAAGACGTGAAAATAACGAGAGATTACGATGAGGAAGAAAAAGGTTACAACAGTGCGGATGAGGCGGCAAAAGCAGCGGCGGCTGCAGCATCAGACTCGGAACGGTCGAACGGATCACAAATTACCCAAGAAGGTACCTAAAATCTCGTTAAAAGTGCTTAAAATCTTTATTTTATAGCGTTTTTAATTGGCAGGTATTGATGACTGAAGTGTTAATCTGGATAAGATTTTTTTTATAGAGAATGAGAGTGAAACATTGAGGTAATGCTTTTGTTAAAAACGTTACCATTAAAGTCAACATCACATTTACATAAGATTGTAGTATTCAATGTCTATTACTGAAACAAATAGTTTTTATTTGAACAAAAAAATACGTTTAAAATTCGAGGTAAAAAAAAAGAAACAAACATGGGACAGCGACAATGACAATTTTTGTTTTTTTATAACATTTTTCTACTTATCATTTCGCCATTTTTAATTTAGCAGCATAGTTTTCTGCTGTCGTTTGTTGTTGCTTCCACCACTTCACCTTTACAGCAGAATTTAGCGTTGATATTGTTGCCACCGCTCAAAACAGAGTGACCACCACAGCATTCATCACCGCTGCCTTTCTCATAACTGGAACTGCCACAGCATTCAGTGTTCTCTGATAGTCGCTCTACAACTGTGTTGTTACAGCACATTTGAGTGCTTAACTGGTAAGTGGAGTCACCACAGCAGGATTCTGCTTTGTTCATGGCCAAAGGAGCGCTGCTTAATTGGCCACCGTGACAACAAGATTGGTTGTTTGGATCATAAGCATTGTCAGAACAACAAGCTTTAGATCTTAGTGGGTCTGAATAGACGTTAGAATTACAGCAAATCTCTGTGAAAAGCTCGAATGTGGATTCCCCACAGCAGCCGAGAATGCCAAATGGATCATCGTAAACGTGGCCTCCACAACAACCTTGGGATCCGATGTCGAAAGCTTCTCTCCCGCAGCAAGCTGCTGTTGTGGAGCTCCAGCTACGGTGGAGTTTACCGTCGCAACATATGAATTTCTTTGGGTCGTAACCTTGGTTGCCACAGCACTTGCTGATTCTGCCTTTGGTAGCTGTGTTACCTGAACGACGGAATAAAAAGCCGTCGCCACAACAGATAAATCTATCGACGTCGTAGACTTTGGGTCCGCAACAATCGCTGTTTTTGAATACTTTTGGGGTGACGCTGTTGCTGCAGCAAAGGTGAGTGCGGGTGTCCATCACACTGGTCCCGCAGCAGGATAGCGAGTCTTCAGTTATGTCTTTAATACGAATGTCCAGGGCTTGAAGATCCAACATACGGTGCTGGTGGCCTGGTTGACAGCACAGTTGTTCAGAGGAGTTGTATGGTTGGCCATTACAACAGTCATTTCCGGTAGATTTGTTGAATAATTTACCATCGCAACAAGTCTCAAGTGAGTCGTCAAAGAATTGAAATCCTGGAAGAAATTAATGGGAAATATTTCAACTTTTTTAATGGTTCTCAAATTGTGGTACAAAGACCACGAATTGATGAAAAATATGACTTTTCGAATTAGTTATTTCCATGGAGAAATAAAAGTGTCGATAAAGAAATGAGACTAAATATTATCAGTTCCAATGATGACTTGTCTCGTTAATTTCTTGCCATGATAAGAAACTGTACTAATAAATAAATGAGACTAAACATCATTAATTCCAATGGCGATTAGTTTCGTTACTTTTTTTTTGCCATTCGAAGAATATAAAAAGTGCCAAAAAAAGAAATGAGACTAAATACCATGAATTCCAATAGCGATTTGTCTCGTTTCTTTCTCGTCATGAGAAAAAAGTGTCAATAAAAAAATAATTAATTCTCTCATGACTTGTCGAATTAGTTATAAAAACTAATTACGTCATAAGATGATCCGTTAACGTGCTTAATTAACTAAAAGAAGCATCCGTTATGACATTTATGTAATATACCTGCAGCTATGACGATGAGTGACGTCATGTAGAGAGCAAAGGCGCCAACTGCTGAGTTTTTCATCATTTATTTCTTCTCTTTTTCCGGTTGTTCTGGTTGAGCTGAAAGTGAGAAACAAAATGAATATAAAAGTGAAAGTGAACTTAAAAGTTACTAATTGCGCATGCGTACACCTCAAATCACGTGACAAGAAAAATGGGTTATTCATTTTTTTTTTTTTTTTTGAGAAATATATTGGTCAGGTATTTAATTTATGAGAGGGAGAGACGTGAATTATAATACACAAACAAAATAATATAAAAAAAAATGTTGTCAACCCCGGAAATGAACGTTGCAAGCGGAAGTGATATATGAACAGGTGAATAATCAAAAGTTAGCTCATATGCGACCCACAAACTTTCTAAACAACAACAAAACTGTTTTATTTTATTATTATTTTTATTTATTTATTTAAAAATGTTGAGATTTAGTAGGTCACCCACAACGCCAACGCTTGACCGTTCAAAATTTAAAATCAACTTTTTTTTATTTCACATTTAATTATTTAGTTTGTGTGAAATATTTGCTGATTATGTACATTGACCTGCCCTGACCTCTTTCAACCACTGCAATAAATGGAAAATGCATTCCAGGAACCAAATTAATTATTTAACATTGAAAGGTATGGGAAAATAGTCCTCGTATAACGAAAGTTGTATTCGTTAAGTGAAATACAACTACATTTTTTGGGTGTTGTTAATGGTGAATGAAGAATTCTGGCTTAATTTCATTTTTAAACAGTGTTATTAGTTGCTTTTCTGTTTTCCAAAATCAAATTTAGTCACTTGAAACTTAATTAAGAGTTTCCAGAGTCAAATTTGATCACTTAAAAAATAATTTAAGGTTTTCATAGTCAAAAGTAGTCACTTGGAACCCAATTAAGAGTTTCTAGAATAAAATTTTATCACTTAAAACTTAATTTATGGTTTCTATAGCCAAATCTAGTTACCTTGAACATAATTAAAAATTTCTAGAGTCAAATTTAATGACTTAAAATATAATTTTTGTTTTTCATAATGAAGTTTAGTGACTTGAAATATAAATAAGAGTTTCTAGAATCAAATTTGATCACTCAAAACCTAATTTAGATTTTATATTCAAATCTAGTCACTTAAAACATAAATAAGAGTTTCTAGAGTCAAATTTGATGACTTATAACATGGTTTAGGTTTTTTAGAAAAAGTTATGATCATTTAGAACTTAGGGTTTTCTTACGTCAAATTTAGTCACTTGAAATTTGCATGAGTTTTATGAATTTATAAAAATCATTTGTTTCATTTGAAAAAAATAAAAGTTGACACTAAATTAAGTTCCTAGTGATTATAAATGCTTTTAGGAGCTCTAAATCAGATTTTAAATTGACTAAATTAATTTGGCAAAACACTAAAGGAAGTTTCAAGTGACTATAACTGCTTTTAAAAGACCTAAATGTGTTTTAAGGGACTAAATTTACCCCATTACATTAGAGTTAACTAACTTTAGCTAATTTTAAATTGCAAAAATGTTTTTAAAAGATGACTCACAATGCTAAAATGATAACTTATTAATAACAAATTTAACTAATTGGTAATTAGGCCCACTATTATTATCATTAGTCATAAATGCAGCAATCTTAACATTTTAATAGTAAAATTGGATAGTAATTGCTAAAATGTTTAAGTTACAAAATAACCTTCAATCTATTTTTTTATGATTTTTATTAATAATTAAATTGCTAAAACAACAAAGAGGCAAATCTTTCTCCATGGATGATAATTTGTGACCTCAAAGTACATTGGCTTTCAATGTAAATAGGAACCACTACTTGTCAACCACAAAATTTTAAAACCTTCATTAAATCGATAAATTTATTCTAATTGATTAAAATTTCTCAAGAAAAATTGGTCTTAATTAGAAAATTTAATCAAAATTAATATAAACCTATAATTATCTCCACATGAATAAAATATTCAAGTGTCCAATTACAATGGAATTTCTAATTTAACAAAATAATTGCATAAAACTATGTAAAAACATTATAAACTAAATAATAAAATATTTAATAACACGGTTTAAAAATAAATTAAGTCAGACTACTAAATTAGCCATTTAAAACAACAAAAATGCATTTTTACTTCACTTAACGAATATGACTTTCGCTGTACGAGGACTATATTTTCATAGCGTTCAATGTTAAATAATTCATTTGGTTCCTGAAAGCAAACTTGACTCTTAAAAACTCTGAATTAAGTTTCAATTAACTAAATTTGACTTTGGAAAACACTAAATAAGTCTCAAGTGACTAAATAAGACTCTGTTTGAGGGTTTCTAAAATCAAATTTGATCACTTAATATGTAATTTAAGGTTTTCTAAGCCTAATTTAGTCATTCGAATCTTAATTATTTGTTTTATAAGAAAAAAAGTTCCTTGAACATTACCTAAGAGTGACTAGAGTCAAGTTTGATGCTTTAAAAAGTGATTTAGGTCTTCTAGAAGCTGTTACAATCACTTGGAACTTAATTTAGTGTTTCCCTAAGTCAAATTTAGTCGTTTGAAACTTATTTAATAGTTTCTAGAGCCAAATGTGATCACTTAAAGCTTAATTTAGGGTTTTTTATAGTTAAATTTAGTTACTTAGAACATAAATAACAGTTTTTAGAGTCAAAAGTGATGACTTAAAACCTAATTTAGGGCTTTTATAGTCAAACTTAGTCACTTAGAACTTAATTAACCGTTTTTAGAGTCAAATCTAGCCACTTGTAATTTCATTAACAAGTTTTTAGAGTCAAATTTGATCACTTAAAACCTGATTTAGGATATCCATAGTCAAATTTTCAGTATATAACTATAATTTAGAGTTTTTATAGTCAAATTTATTTACTTGGAACTTAAAAGAGTCAACATAATTGACTTGGTTGTTTTTAAAATTCAAATTTAGCACCTAAAGTTTGTTTACAGTTTTTGAGCCGCATAAAATGAAAAAAAAGTAGAAGTTGGCCATGACTTGAAAACTCATTAACAAAGTCATGTTGTAACAAGTGGGCGGGGTTTATTGAAAATATTTTTAAATATTAATAAGCTAATTAACAAGCAATCAATTCAACATTAAAACAGCACTGCTCTTATAGCCAATTAATTAATGCAGTTTATCCACTTACCTTTTGAGTTGTTTATTAATAGCAATTGTTATGAGCTGTTGTTGTGAATCCGTCCACCAGGAGTCTCTTAAGAATGAATAAGGCGCCAAACGGTTTGTTTGTCTTTTTATTATATAGTTTTCTAATGGGTAATTATAGTCAAACAGGTCTGGGCATTTCACATTTTGACTGTGAGAAACAGCGTTTAGCCGCTGCTAATTAACTGGCGCTGGTAGTCATTCACTCTTACATTAAAGAAACGGGAATAAATTGCATAGCCAACCATTAACATTTGTCTCGTTTTTTAATTGACGATTATTATCATTAATGAAACGGGAATTATTAGTATTATTTAAGAATAATTATTATAATTAACCTAATTAAAAGCTGTTTCAATGTGTTAACACTTGATAGGTAAACAGTGGCGCCACCTACAGCAACATTTTTCACGCAAAACCCAGCTGAAAGATCAGACCTGTAAAATCAAGGTATTTTTTAATGTATTTACATTTGCGCGTCAAATCCGGTTTTATTACGCGCATGGGCACTAGTGACGTTGGCGTAATTGTCGACCTTGACTTTGAAAATGACGTCAGTTTACGTCTGTTTATTGATTTGTAATTAAATTTATTTAGATTTTTTTTTCCAATGAAAAATTTCAGGATAAATGTTGTTTTTTCTAGTAAACGTCGTGCGATTTGGCTTTGACTCAGCAGAAATTATGATTTTTTATTTATGTTTTCTTCATGACTGTGTTAGTCATTGTGTAATTTGCATAATTTTGTTGTGTTTGAGTAAGATGAGGTGGAGATGGGGGGGGGGGGGGGGGGACGAAAGAGGGTTGGGGATGAGACTCATTTGCATTACAATAAGAGTTCAATTGAGTTCATGTTTTAACGTCATTAAGTAGGCGTGGCTTGGATAAATTTAGCAAAGCCGGTAACCTTTGAAGGAGAAGGATTTTTAACAGCCAATCAATTTGTAATTATGTAATAAGCAATGTGAATTGTTTTTTTAGTTTAGTTGTTAATTATCAATCAAGAAACGGGAATTAATTGCATGGATTACTATTTTTTCATTGAAAAAACGAATACCAATAAAGAAACGGGAATTAATTGCATTGTTTACAATTGATTTTTGTCTCATTTCTTTTTTTTTAGAAAAAACTATTAATAAAGAAACGGGAATAAATTGCCTTGATTACAACTGATTTTTGTCTCAATTCTTTATTTAAAAAATTACATTTAAGGAAACGGGGATAAATTTAATAGTTTAAAATCGAATTTTGTCTCATTTTTAATTGGAAAAAATATAATTAAAGAAACAGGAATAAGTTGATTTTTGTCTCATTTGTCATTGTTACAAAAAAGTAACGAGACTAATCGCAATTTTAACTAATGCTATTTAGTCTCGTTTCTTTATTGACACTTTTTTTTTCTCATAACAAGAAAGTAACGATACAAATTGCCATTGGAACTGATGGCATTTAGTCTCATTTCTTTATTGACAGATTTTTTGCATGGCAAAAAAGTAATGGGACAAATCTCTATTGAGGCAAATAGTATTTAGTTCTATTTAATTTTTGGCACTTTTTCTTCTCATATCAAGAAATTAATGGGACAAAATTAACTAAATGATGATTTATGCCAATTTCGTATGCTTTTGTAACTTAATTAGTAAATAAACCAGTATAATTTTATTATTTCGTTTTTTACAGAAAATTTCATAAACAATTGTGAATCATAAGTGATGATTTGTTTTCCATTGAAAGTCAACTGAGTGGTCGTTTATTTGAAAATGATTGAGAATTAGCCAATGGGACGATGCGAGTGGAACCTTCTTCGGTAATTTCGGTTCCTCTTCACGCAGCAATGAGTGTCTCTGTTGGTCGAATTGGTTCTGATGATTTTGTCACCACAGCAAAGTTCTGTTTCCGGATGGAAAAGCTCTTCCGCTTCCCAGCAGCAACTGACTTCATCTTCTCTGCTGAAGATTTTCTCTCCACAGCAAATCTGTTTCTCAATGTTGTACAGCTTTTTCCCACAGCACCATTCGTCGATCCCACTTCTGCTCAGAACTTGTCCTTCGCAGCAAATCTCTTTGGTCCAGTCGGTTATAACTTTGGTACCACAGCAGCCAACGCCATCAAATGAGGTTCCATTTGGCAGAGGAATTTTCACACCGTCACAGCATAACTGAGGCACAAAAAAGTCAATTAAAAAGATAATTAATTTCTTAATGGAATTTGCCATTTACAATAGATTTTTGGCATTTAATGAACAAAATTTCACATTTCATTAACGAAATTTGGTATTTAAGATGAATATTTGGCAATTAGGAAACAAAGTTTGTGAATTTATGTGACATTTTGGCATGGAAGAGACTAAATTTACCATTTAAGATGACATTTTGGTATTTACAAAACTAAATTTGCCATTTAAAATGACATTTTGAAATGGAAGAGACTAAATTTGCCATTTAAAATGACATTTTGGAATGGAAGAGACTAAATTTGTCATTTAAAATGACGTTTTGGCATGGAAGAGACTAAATTTGCCATTTAAGATGATATTTTGGCATGGAAGAGACTAAATTTGCCATTTAAGATGACGTTTTGACATGAAAGAGACTAAATTTGCCATTTAAGATGAGATTTTGGCATGGAAGAGACTAAATTTGCCATTTAAGATGACATTTTGAAGTGGAAGAGACTAAATTGGCCATTTAAAATGACATTTTGGCATTTAGGAAACTAAATTTATCATTAAGATGACATTTTGGTATTTTAAGATGCATGAAAAAGTGAATGAAACAAAACGTACTTCCTGTCTAAAGTTGAATAAATTGGGTCCACAGCATCCATATTGGAACCGTTGCTCTTCATTTTCCGTTTCCGGAATCTTCTGCAATTGAAACTCAATTTTGTCGTTAATGTCACTGTTTAACCTGTCCTCCAAGGTCACATTTGGCCAATGGGAACAACATATTTCCGAGGAAAAATTAAAAATTTTGTTTCCACAGCAACCCAATTGGCCCATGTGAGCAATTTCATGGACAACGTCATCGCAGCACATGGCTTTATTGTAATCAAACGTTTTGTCACCGCAGCAGCCTAAACTGAAGTTGGCTCCGACTTCATGGACAACTCCATCGCAGCACAGCTGAGACCGGAAGTTGAAAAGAGCAATCTCATCTGTCTTTGTGGAGTGACAGCAGCCCCAATTGAAGAAGTCGTCTTTAACATCTGGAGGATATGGGACTATCCGGTCAGGACCACAACACTGCCCAACATGAGTAGGAAGCAGTTTGGAACCGCAGCAGCGATATCCATTGGAATCGTTGGGCTCTGGATGGACACTTCCGCTACAACATATTTCGGAAGTGATGTTGTACAGCTGCTGGCCATCTAAAAGAAACGATGGTAAGCTAATTTTATTTTTCAAAGTCATTAATTTTGATTTTGAGTGCAGTTTTTATATAATTTTTGCCACTTTTTTTCTCTTAACTAAAAGTAACGAGACAAATCACCATGGAAACAAATAATATTTAGTCTCACTTTTTTTTTGACACGTTTTTTGTAATGGCAAGGAAATAGCGAGACAAATTTATTTCCTAATCAACGCTAAATGACGTCAATTTATTTATTAAAATTGAAAAGTTAAGTAATTTACCTGATTGGCTGCTAATGAATAAGATTGTTATGATAGCTGCTAACTTCATGTTAAAATATAAAAATAATTGTTGTTGTTCAGGCTTTTTATACGTTGCAGTTACAGCTGAACTGAGAGTGACTTTCCGGTTTTATTTTTGATCCAAGGTCCTCCAATAATAGCAAAATGCAAATCGCAATTTCACAGCTTTTCAATTATTATTGTACATTTTTTTTAGTAATTTTGTTTTTGTTGAATCATCGCTAGTTATGCATCCGTGAACATCATTTCATAACATCTCAATGTCAGTGTTTGTGCAATACTGGAAACATCACTTTTACCAGGAAAAATATTAATCTTGGCACCTTAATTATTAAGTGTTTACGATAATTTATGTTATTATTTAACATTTCCCTTTAAATGTGAAAACATTTGATTAAAGTTAGCAAGAAATTTTGAAACGATTATTTTACCGATTATCAATTGCATTTAGTTTGCTTTGAACGAATCGATAACATATCGATAAGCTACATAATTGAAGTTAAATATACCGCGTGAGTTCGAATTGGCTTTTAAACGAAGAACTAAGTAACGGTTACACTAGTCACCCTTTAAGTAGTTAATTTAATTATTAAACTTAATAACGTAATTAGTTTAACAATTAGTAAATTATAATTAGTATAAATAGTCACTAATTAACTTTATTAGTTATTGCAATTATAAAATATAATGATTTAGTTTTAATAAAAGGCCTAGTGTAATGTCTGCTTGTCGCTCCCATGACAGATGTATTAAGTAGGAGTGTCTGTTATTGTTTTGGAATGTGTTGACGTTTTAAACTCTCTTCTGATTGGTTTATTCCAGAAGCTGCGCTTGAATTGAAAAATGGCGTTCGTTAAAGTTTTCGAAATGGTGTGATTTTCGTCGGTTGTGAGTTTGTAAACATGGAAGAAACCAAAGATAAATTAAAAGCGGCAACTGGTCCTTACAGAGCAACTAAACTAGTAAGTAATTATTAAAGTTTATCCAGTTAATTTCATGACTAAATAAGTCAAAAACGTTTTTATAAAACTTTGAACGTTACCGTTTTCGAACACCTGACTTAACGTTTTTGTATTTACAGTGGAACGAAATTGTAGATGGATTTTGCGCTGGAGTTCCATTGAAGAAACACAGGAGACAAATGAGACAACATAATGATTGTTTCACAGCTCGAGATGGCGTCGATTGGCTTCACCAATTTCTTAGGGAAAATCCAAACTTTGGTGAAGACGTTACAAGGTCTGTTTTCATCTCAAAAGACACGATTTTGAATGAAATCTAGTTTCATTTCTGTATCAGGTCTCAGTCAGTGCAGCTTTTATCAAAGCTTTTACAGTGCAATATAATCATCCCAGTTATAAGTGATACAAACAGTAAATTCGACTTCTTAGACAATCAGGAATTGTATCGGTTGAAAGTCAATCGAGTTGTAATGACCACTCAAAATAGAGCTCCTCTGAAAGCCTCCAATAACCAAGACCCAGTAAGTAACCCGAATCCAAAGCAGGAAGAACCACAAGTTGAGTTATCAGTGG
Organism: Helicorthomorpha holstii; assembly: GCA_013389785.1. Lineage (NCBI taxonomy): Eukaryota > Metazoa > Arthropoda > Diplopoda > Polydesmida > Paradoxosomatidae > Helicorthomorpha > Helicorthomorpha holstii. The sequence continues at coordinate 3,402,452 of JAAFCF010003059.1, forward strand.
GCGAAATTGAATACGTCTGGAAAACAACGTTGTTGCAAAGGTTTAGTTAGTTAGATAAAAAGTCATTAAGGTCGTTTACTGACTTAATTTCTCCTTTACTAATAGGTTATCAGCTTTTTTGAAGATGGAAAACGTGGAGAAGGATCTGAATTTGAACGAAATAAACGCTAAACACGTTCTTCATAATGTCACACGTGTCGGATCAACCGGTGTTGTTTTAGCGTTGAATAAAACACAGCAAATTCCATGTTGGGTTTACAGTGCTATGAAGTGCTTAGCTGCTTGTAAGTTATTTAAATATTATTTTGGGGATGTTGGTTTTTATGGCTGAAGTTAAAATCATTACAGGGCCTAAAGCGTGCGGAGATGAAAGCTGCTTACCAAAATATCCAGGGTTTGAAAAAGATGTTTTCAGAGCAATTGAGGAATATTTTATAGGTTTGGATGAACCTTTGACAACCTTTTCCATGTACAGACCACTTATCAGCGTTTATGGTAAGAAAATATGAAAAGTACATGAATGAAAGTGACTATTAACTCTTCTCCTGGCAGCATGAGCCTGTAGATCTCTCACAATTTTGGTATTCAATAACTAACTTACTTTTAATACAATTTCGATAAATTATCGGCAAAGGTAGTTTCTTAAATGCCAAAATTTCATCTTAAACGGCAAACTTAATCTCTTAAATGGCTGATTTAGTCTCTGAAATGGTATATTTAGTTTCTTAAATGCTAAAATTGAATTTTAAATTACAAATTTTGTTAATTAAATGGAAAATTATGTCTCTTCTTAAAGTTTCATCTTAAATGGCAAAAGTTTTATCTGAAATGAAAAATTTAGTCTCTGCTCAAAGTTTCATCTTAAATGGCAAAAGTTTCATCTTAAATGGTAAATATAGTGTCTTAAATGCCAAAATGTCATCTGAAATGCCAAAATTTCAACTGAAATGCCAAATTTTGTTTCTTAATTACCAAATATTCATCTTAGATACCCAATTTATGCAGCTGCTGTTTAATTTAACGTTTTTGTTTTTCATCTATAGAACGGGTAATGACTTTAACTGCTGATGTAAGTGCTTCATGTTTAGAGACTGAATTCTCAAGTGAAGAACCGATCACAAGGCTGATTTCTCCTCCTGCTGCTCTTCGTCGCCCTTGCCGTCGGGTGATGTCTAGCGATTCCAGCCTCAATAATGACGTCTGCAGTCTCACTACAGTGAATTTTAATCCTAAATTCAGCTTAAAAAACAAAAAGATAAGCTGCTCCGAAGACAATTTAGCTTCACCGAAAAGATTCAGCTTAAGACTGAAACGAAATCAGAGGTTATCTTCGTCTGTTATTAATGTACAAACATCACCATCTACATCATCGACATCTCTACAGACAACAACGGTTTCGGCGACTTCAATGTTATCGTTACAAAGTCAGCAATCAAGTAAGACACAATAAACAAAGTGAAACCCTAAAGAGCGACACTTTGTAGTGTGAGATTTCTACAGCTGTGTCACTTTTAAGTTTTAAACTTTTTATTTGGTGCCTTTTAATTAATTAGAATTTATTAGTTTTAGACAGTTCTTCGTTATTATTGGAGTGTTTTCGTCTGTTGCTGTTACTGTTGTCTCCTGACTGCAGAAGAACTCTACATCAGCTTTTGATTTTTGTGGAAAAAGTGAGTGAAAATGAGCAGCTTAAGTTATGTGAGCGCCGAACTAATCGCCAACTGGTAATTAACAATTTTGACAGTGATTGAGATTCTTCTTTAGCTGTTAAATTAATTTGGTTACGTTGTAGTTATTGGAAACTTTTGGTCCGCTGTTAATTGGTTGCCAGGAGGGAAAACCACATGCTCAGACCATAATTAAGATCGCCAAGTTTTTAATGGAAAATCAACAGCAAATATTCCAAATTACAGAACCGTTCACAGCTCATACGCAGCACAATTTAAAGCAATTCCAGCTTAAAAAGGTAAGTTTTTTTGTATATTTCTCGATGAAACTTCGAATCAATATAATTTGTATTTTTAAGAGTAAATGTGATGGTGAGTGGAGTTATTGTGAGAAGGTGAGCAAGGAAGAGTATGAAAGACAAAAAAGTCAGTGTTTTGAATCTGCCATGATGGAACTGCTCAACTCAATTGTCGACAACGAGCAATTAAGCCAAAAAGACAAGCAAAAAAAGTTGAAACAGGTACGGTTTTCATTTAAAAACAATCCAACTTTTTATCACAAAATATACAAATAGAGTATGTTATTAAATTAGTTTAAGAAGATGCATCCAGACATTTACGCAAAGGCTTTTCCAGTTGATCAGTTTCAGCCCACAGGACCCAAAGCCTCAAATATTTACAAACAATTAGTTAAATTCAGGTCACTCAGAATCTAAGGAACCAGTGAAAACGGCCAAAGTTTTTTTTTATAATTCAAGTTACCGCCTGCTGGTTCCACCAAAGCCTACAGATTTTTAATAAAAGTATTTTTAAGATAAATTTATGCTGTTGAACGTGTTATTTTACCAGACGCAGTTCTAGTTCCAGTGCTACCACCACCACTGCTGCTGGATCGATGTGATGTATTTTCAGAACCTCTCATTCCACCGAAACTTTCGTATGTGTTATAATTTGAACGACGATATCCATCACCTTGGTTTCTGCAAAAAAATTAAGAGAAAAACAAGATAATTAAAGATTTTGTTTCGAGTTTAACTAAATCTGGAGAAGAATTAAGAAGGAAAGAGATTGTCAGGTTGATTATTAACGCTTCTCTGGACATCATATTAATATAAAACAAAGGTAGAAGACGATTTTGTTGAAATTAAATAGAAATAAATGGGTAAAAATGTAATACAAGTTGTGTTCATTAAAAGCAGAAAGCTTTGTAAACCACTAAAGCATTTTGTAACATTTTGTGTACCAAAAGTAAGTTAGTTAATCAGTCCCAAAGTTGTCTAACAGACTTCTGTTGTCTGGAGAAGAGTTAAAAAGATGCTTAATTGTCTAAATTCACCAGGAAACATTTCACCGTCTCTACAATGCAATGTCATTATAATTCAATAACAAGTTGGCGATGAAATTGCATTGACTGATGGTGAATTTTTCCTGGTGAACTTTTGGTGAATCAATTACCCTCTATTTCCTAGCATGTATCCTAGCATTCCACCGATTCCAGCTCCAGTCCAGAAACCGCCTCTACCACCACCACTTTGCCGTCTGGTTTCCTCAGATCCACAACCTTTGAAGTAAATCACATTAAAAATTAAGACATTTCATACTTAAAAGTTGACATATTCAGTGGTCTATCACTTGGAATAATTTAAAGCCACTACTGCGTCGAAATTGAACATTTTGAAATAATAAAATCATGTCAGTCACTTATTTGAAATTTGATTTAAATTTAAGACACTAAATTACTCTTTATGGCATTTCCTTGTGAAAACCTGTGTTGAAATTTTTAATTCATAGTTTAAAATAGAATTTTACTGTCAGAAGTTGATGTGTAATCGCCTCTGAATCCATAAGGAGGAGGAGGTGGTGCTGATGGCGGATATCCTCCACCTGATCCACCAAACCAAGACGACCTGGGTGGACCTCCTTGACCGTCATCTGGATACTGGCTACCTTCATGTCTGCCACCACCAATGCATGTTTTGTATATAACATAAACGACAGCCAACAGAACCAGCAGCACTAAAGTATCTCCTATGAAGCTACTGCCACTTTTAGTCTTGTGTGAAGATGGACTGCAATTAATACGCAACAATTAAGTCGTTTATATGGTAAATTGCATTTAAATAATCATGTTTTTACTTGTGATAATGAGGTTGAGCGTTTTCTCCGTAGTAACTGTGTTGGTTTTGAATTCCTTCTTTGGTTAAATCCAACGTGTATTCCAGCTGGATAACATGATGAAAAAACTAAGTAATTTCTGTTTTTTTTATGGATTTAATTAAGATGAGATTTACCCCACAAGATCCTTTTAAAATGTAGTCATCATCAGGATAGTCGTAACCTTCACAGCTGACTTGAATTTTACCAAATCGATAAGCATTGTCCATGTCTGTTTTACACTCCCACTGAAATATAACAACATAATTGCATCATTGTCACAACTTAAATCTACAACTAGGTAAACAATTCATTGGTTTACTAGTCATTTTAATGAATTATTCATCAATTTATTAGGTAAAATGAGTTTTAAATGCTTTTTTTGTCACTTTTCATCTAATGGCAAAAAAGAAACGGGAAAATGTTCCATTGGAAATAATAGGATTTAGTCTCGTTTGTTTATTGCACTCAATTTTAACCCAAATTTTACAAATAACTGTATGACCATTTCAAGATAGTTCACAAAGCTTTCTATTTTTAACATCCTAAATTTCTAAAATTCCACATCAAGTTTAATTGAGTTATAAACAAGATTTGAAGTGTCATTTTCTTAACTGAAGCATAAATCCAAGAAATGACGTTTATTTCTGTGATGAATTACCTGAACGTCTTGGCCATCATAACCTCGGTTATAGCACTGTACTACTTGTGGTCTGAATGAATGACAACCGGCGGATCCACCGACACAACTTAGCTGATGAACCGGGGAATTCCGACGACCGGTCGTCATTTTATCAGCATACAAAGTCAGTACGCTTACATCCTTTAGTTTCACTTTCTCATGTTTACTTCCCCAACAATCTCCATGACCTAACAGCAATCCTAAGATCACAAACGCAATCAACGACATTTTTGCTTAGTTTTATGAAATTTCTCGCACTCAAACGCGGCTATTTATACTTTAGAAATAAGCTAATTCGACGTGTTAGAAATAGAGTGGAGAACGTGGCGACATTTTTATTTTGTTTATATGCAGTGACGTCATTATGACGTTTAGCTGTTATAGCACGTGGGAATGACATCAGTTGTTACATCAGATGGATGAACATAGAGAAATGAACTTGATGACAGTCAGTGTTGAGTATCATTCAAGAGACACATTAATCAACTATTGATCATGGCTAAAACATGTCTTTGGTTTTTAATCATGACATGTGACAGACTGACAGTTATAATGATTACTCTTGATAAACGAGTAATTATTTTTAGCCATTATTTAAAATTTTATTTCTAAAATCAGATAATTAATTTTCATCAACCGTTATTCCTCACTCATTTTTTGTGGCGATTACTCTTGTAAATGAATTTGTCCAACACTGATAACAATTTAAAAGATAACATGTTTATTTCGTAAAAACTATTTACAAATTGTATTAAAAATTTTAAATTTTTTGGTATAAAATTAGCAAGCTCGGTCTAAAATGACTTGTTTTTGCTGAAAGTCTTGAAAGGAGTATGAAATTTGTGACTCCATACAATACTTGAATACAGACACTGAATTGAAAACATTTTTCTGCTGGATGTAAGTCCCTGTAACAATTGGTGGATATGGAATTTTCTTTCCTTCAGATGTTATTCTGAAATATTGAAGACATTCCATGCCTCTTTCATTGTGTACTTTCAGAATCTGTTGCCACATTATAGGAGAAATGAGCCTCAAATTTCCATTTGCAATCAAAAGTTTGTACAAGCAATCATGATTTGGATTAAAACAAGCAGCCATCATAACAATTGGTTGAGGCTCATCGATCACTTGGACTCTGTAGTTGGGACAGGCTTCATATTTCAACAGCAATTGACACATGTCACTGGTTTTCATCAGAGCTGCAACTGCCAGTGGAGGGACAAGTTCAAACTCTTTCGTTGCTAAATTGACGTTGGCCCCTTGCTTAATCAGCTCAGTCACTAACTTTGGTCTGTTTTGAAGAACTGCACAGCCAAGTGGTGAAATGCCAACATCTGAACCACAGTAGCAGTTAATAACAGTGTCCACTATAAAATTATCAAAACCAAATAGTGTTTTAAAATGGCCCATAAGAGGAACATGACAGGAATTGCAATCGATTCCATTTTCCAGTAGAAATTTAATCAACTTTGCAGAAGCTCTGTCATTAATTGTCCTAATAAATATTAGAAAATTTTAGTTTAAATAAGAGCATTTTGGTTAGGACCCTTTTTGTACTTACTGATTGTAAATGGCTGCATGAAGTAAACAAATTGGAACTGATGGATCCGTTTTATCACACACTCTTATAATATCAGTTTCATTCACAAATGGCCATAGCATTTTTACAATCCTAATTAAAAGTTTTATTAATGAATTTAACTTTAAAAACATGGGAAAAATATACTTACTTTAAATTTCCATAGGTCACTGCACATGTAAAAATACTATTGAGTCTTTGGTTGCAAAAAAATGATTTTATTTTATTATATTTTTCACTTTTGTGATGATTGGGTTCTGGTAACATTGATCTTAGTTTCGTAAAATCTAAAAAAAAACGATAGGGTCATTAAAAAATGGAAAATTTCAACAAAAATAAAGAAACGAGACAAATCGTCATTAAAGACAATGCAATTCAGTCTCATTACTATAAGAAGAATAAATAAAGCTTACCTTCAGCAGTGACCTTTTCCAATAACATTTTCAGAGCTTGTGTGTGGTGTGATCTAATAGCCAAATGGACAGCTGTAAATCCAGCATCATCTCTGGCCAAAACGTCTGCTCCATTTTCTAAGGCCATTTCCAAAGCTTTTGGATTAAATTTCTTTTCTGTTACCAGCATCGTTAACAGTCGTGGTCCTTTGAGGATTTTATCAAATGGCCTGTTTATATCAGCTCCAGATGAAATGGCCAGTTGAAAGAACTTGGGATCTGGATTTTGCAGTGTTAAGTAAAGTAGATGTGGAGTGTCAATGTTTAGATCGGCTTTATTTGCAATTAAACATTCCATGACTTTGTACTGAGAATATGCAACGGCTATGTGAACTGCCGTTATTAACAACCCTTTGCTTTTCCGAATGTGGAAATTTAGCTGGTTTTTATCTGGTTTTAAAAAAGATAATGAATGGTTAAAATCAACTATCAACAAGTTGATGCTCATAAGTGGATAAAAAACGAGACTAACTATCAAGGAAACAAATACAAATTAGTCTCATTTATTTATTAGCGAAAAGTAAAATTATGAGCTTTTATTATGACACAATTGTTTTCTATTACTGGAAATAAATGAGACAACTTGCCATTAAAACTTATGGAATTTTGTCTCGTTTTTATATTTTCGCTGTTTTTCTATGACAGAAAATAACGAGACAAATCGCCATTCAAGCATATGTAATTTAATCTCATTTCTATATTTGCACTATTTTCACCATGACTTAAAATAAACGAGACAAATTAACACCCAAACTCATAAAATTTAGTCTTGTTTTTAGTTTTTCACTTTTGTTTCTTTCTATTTATATAAAATAAACGAGTCAAATCGGCATTGAAGACAATGCAACTCAGTCTCATCACTTTAAAAAAAGAAATGAGACAAATCTTCATCGAAGCCAATGTAACTGAGTCTCACTACTTTAAGCACGTTTGTGTTAGCATGTTTTCCAGTGAAGGGTTAAGTTAAAGTGGGTAAATTAATACCGAATTTCGAATTTAATGCTCTAGTCATCCAAACCCATAAAATTTCTAAATGTTTTAACTAATTAGATTACCTTACCTTTCATTATTAAATATTTTAAAGCGCTAATCCAGCCGTATTTAGCAGCAACAAATAGGGCAATATCTCCATTTTTATCCACACTGTAAATGCCATTTTCTCCTCTTAAAACTGAATACACAAATAAGTAGGTTTCTTCTGCATGTAATCCATTCTTATTGTTCTTAAGTTTTTCAGACACGTTAATGTCTACTAATTTCTTAATTAATAAATCCAGTGTTTTGCTCAGCACTGGATACAAAATGGACACTAAAAAACACACTGAATATTTGATTAAGTTCTTCATTTTTCCAAATTGCAAATGTTGTAAAAACTTAATTAGAATACAGTAGGGCACTCAGAAGACTCAAAAAATTAAAAACCAAGCACCGTCACAGAGCGATTAACAAACTTTTAAACTACTGTAAAAGCAAGTGGAGCACTTAATGGGTCAAGGTCTTTTTACAAAGTGAAACAGTGAAAGGGCTATTTCACCTATTTTTAAACGGTTCACGGATAGAATCTTGTCGATGTATCGTTTATCGTATTGTATCGCTAAGAAAATATCGCAATACGTCTGTAACGATCAGAAAAATTTTAAAAGGTAAAAAAAAACTTGACTTACTTTTAACTAACCTAATCTGGAAAAATGACTAACTTAATCTGACGTAATTTAACCTAATTAAAACGAAAAACGTATAAAAAAGTCTTAGTAGTAATTTTTCTAAACGCAAAAGATGTATTGCGATATTTTCTTAGTAATACAATAATGAAAAACCATTCAATGCAAAAATAATATGCAAAGATAAAAGGCAAACAAATAAAGAAATGAGACAAATCGTCATTGAAGTCAATGTAACTCAGTATCATCACTTTAAAAACAAAGAAATGAGACAAATCGACATTGAAGCCAATGCAACTTAGTCTGTGCTCATTTACAGTATAAGAAAACAATACTTAAGAAATAACATGAACTAAAATAATTATTTAATTATTATTAAGATAACTAAAACTTTCTTATACAGTTTTTTTATCAGTACATACATAGAAACAGTTTAAAAGTTTAATTTAGAAATTTTTTCACAAATAACTTTGACTAATGAAACAGCTAATTTATTTCCCAACATTCTCACAAACTCCATTATACTAAATTTGAATGGTATTTGATTTTTTGGTATAATAATTAATTAATCATTTTAATAGGTTAATGAAACGTGTGCGTGAAGTGACATCCATTGTTGTTAAAGAAAAAGACAATGGAGATGAAAAGGAAAACGCTGAAATTGGAGACTCCACTTATGAGTTGGCAAACACATTTTTACAATCTTTATTTATCAACTCAAATATTATTGTTATTCTATGACGCAACTTATAATAGCAATCTTAAGGAGTGTTTACACAAACCAAATAATTAGTCATTTAATGACATCAGTGTTTGATTTTAGTCGCACAGCTCTTGTCGAAGTCACAAGTGGCAAAGGAATTTTAGTCGTGTAAACTAAGAAGGTCGTTTCTTTTTATAAGACAGTAAAAAACAAATGACTTGTATGAAAATGCAATTATAATAATTGTTAGTGTCTTATGTCATTTGTCGTCAACGGTTTCTTACAACACTACATTTATTACGTCATTTTAGTACATTCTTACACTCAGTCATTTACTTGATGCAGTCATTTTATTGGTCTTGCTGGCTAAATTTGGTCAATTTATTAGAGTTTCACTATTAATGGTTGTTTTATTTTATTATGCAGTAGTAACGTTAAATACGAAGTCATTTATTAAATTGATTTATTAATTTTGATCATTTAATTAAATTAATCGACTAGTTTTGGCCATTTTCTTAACTTTATTGACTAGTTTTGGCCATTTTCTTAACTTTATTGATTAGTTTTGGTCATTTTTAATAACTTTATTGACTAGTTTTGGCCATTTTCTTGACTTTATTGACTAGTTCTGGTCATTTTATTAACTTCATTGGCTAGTTCTGGCCATTTTATTAACTTCATTGGCTAGTTCTGGTCATTTATTTAACTTTATTAACTAGTTTTGGTCATTCTTTATAACTTTATTGACTAGTTTTGGTCACTTTCTTAACTTTATTGCTATTTTTTTCAACTTTATTGACTAGTTTTGGTCATTTAATTAACTTTAACTAAATGACTAAAATTAGTCGATAAAGTTAAATAAATGACCAAAACTAATAAAATTAATCTTTTAATTGTGTCAATTTAATTAAATTACTTGACTAATTTGATTATTTTTACAAATTTATTTACTAGTTTTTGTCTTATAATTAGTTAATAAACTAATTTTGGTCATTTTATTACATTGATCGATTACCTTTGTGTGAATTAATTGACTAACTTTGGTAATTTTGTAAGTTAGACTGTCTATTTTTCAATTTACTTAGTTTTAAACTAATATTTGCCTCTAGTCTACGGTATAATTTTTATTTTGAATTAAAGCCATGTTAGTGACTTAATTGTAGACTAGTCATAAACTATTTTCTAATAAACATCTTAATTGGTCTTAAAAATACAATAAAGAATGACTGGCTTCAATTGTAAATAGGTCACAATCGACACAATATAATTCACATATTTAATAATAGTGAAAATGATTGTCATTTGTGTAAAGACGTATTGGCATTGGCAATGACAGTGAGTGACGTCAGCATCGTTTTTCTATTAAACAACAAACAAATGTAACAAAATAAACAGTCAGAGTGGAGAGATTGAACGAGAGAGTGTTTATGCTACAAAAGACAATGAATCGTCTGCTAATATCACTTTTCCTACTTGGTTTTATTTCATCAAACAACGTCCAAAGCACCAAATGGAATTACAACAACAGCAACAAGAACTACGCATGCTCAATGGTTAAACCAGCTGACGTCAGACTCAATCTGGTAAACAACTTATTATTGAACCATATTATATTTACAAAAAACTCGTTATTTGATCAATATATTGAATTTCAGTTAAGTTTTTATTTTTCATAAAGTAATGAGACTAATTTACATTGACTTCAATGGCAAATTGTCTTCTTTTTTATTCTTCTAAAAGTGATGAGACTGAATTCCATTGGTTTCAATAACGATTTGTCTCGTTACTTTTTGTAAAGTATTGAAATATCGATATATCGAAATGTTGAAAATCGATATATGGAGTTTAAATATACCGTACCATACATATTCAATATATCGATGTTGTTCTGTTGAAATATCGCCCAGCTAACTATTGCTAAACTTTCCAATGAGAATTAATTAGATGAAATTGTAGATGAATGGGACGTGGTACATTCAAGTGTACACTGGACCAACTAATGGCGGCAAATTGCAGACAAAATGTGACACTTTTAACATTACGGTGGCTCCAAGTGCCAGCAATGCCACCATCAACTACACTTTTGTTAACTCAGCGTAAATAATTTGATTTTGTTAACTAATTAAAAAACGATTAATTTGCTTAGATTAATTAGCACAGGAGAAGTGGCGCTAGAAGTGGCCAATGTCACCTACAAAGCTCCAGGATATTATCTCTATCAAGTAAACATATTAGGTAATTTAAGGTTTTTTTAATTGGATAAGATTGGAAAGTAGCCAAATTTTGCCAGTTACAATTGGATTCCAGTTCTTTAATTGCTAAATTTGGTGAAATTAATGACGTTAAAAAGCAGAACTTACAAGGTTATCAACAAATTTAGCTTCTTCAAGACCAAATTTAGACTGAAAAATTTAAATGTAGATAGAAAAATCATGAAGGAAAGATGCAATCACAACAACCTTATTTAGACTTTTAAAAACAAAATTTAGGCAAATGGCAACGATTTTGCCATGATGATTTTAAAAACTGTATTTTAGTCTATAAAATTTAAACTCAGCCAATCGAAAATGAAATCTAATCCCTTATACTGTACAATACATTTTAAAACCACATTTAGAATTTAATAGCAAATTTTGAATCTTTAAAGCAAATTTTGAATCTTTAAAGCAAATTTTGAATCTTTAAAGCAAATTTTGAATCTTTAAAGCAAATTTTGAATCTTTAAAGCAAATTTTGAATCTTTAAAGCAAATTTAGAATCGCTAAAGCAAATTTAGAATCGCTAAAGCA
>JAAFCF010003059.1:3415858-3431563 GCA_013389785.1 Helicorthomorpha holstii
TTTTAAATTAGTCAAATTTTTAAATTAGTCAAATTTTTAAATTAGTCAAATTTTTAAATTAGTCAAATTTTTAAATTAGTCAAATTTTTAAATTAGTCAAATTTTTAAATTAGTGAAATTTTTAAATTAGTCAATTTTTTTAATTAGTCAAATTTTTTAATTAGTCAAATTTTTTAATTAGTCAAATTTTTAAATTAGTCAAATTTTTAAATTAAATTAGGTAATTTTTGCAAACCAAACTACCAAATTAGCAAATTTCGAATTAATAGTTTCTCAATTCTCGATCACCCTGTATATCCTCTATAGAAAATACATGATGTACAGGGAGGCTTTGTTGAAACTTGTTTCCATGCCATTGAACTGGCATTTGTTTTTATACCTTGAGATATTTTTGAGTTTTAATGGCATCATCGTCATTATCTAAGGCTTTCAGAGCCAAGTTTTGCTGGTATGTTTTGCAATCCTCATTATGTTGAGCTCTACAGGTGATGCAATTTATTTTATGACAAACTGGACAATTAAAGTTGTTGACGTTATCATCGTAGTAGCACCACCCATTGCAGTTCACTGTCTTGCAGTGGAAGGTTGCTTCCGGTGACCCCTTTTCCGCTTTTGTCAAACACCGATTGTGAAGTCTCTCAAGGCCATCACAGCCAACCAACTGCAATAGTTACATCGAAATAATCAAACTATAGTATAAAACCCAATCTAAGTTTCGTGGTTAAAAAAAAAAAATAAAAAAACAAGACAAATCGTCATTGACACCAATGTAATTCAGTCCCATAATTTTTAGAAAAATAAATGAGACAAATCATCATTGAAGTCAATGTAATTTAGTCTCATCACTTTAAGAAAATAAAGAAACGAAGCAAATCGTCATTAAAATCAATGTAACACAGTCCCATCTTTTTAGGAAAATAAAGAAACGAGACAAATTGTCATTAAAGTCAATCTTTTTGAACTTACAGCCCTAATTTCTCTTTCTTGTAAAACTGCAGAGCACTGTGGACACTGCACAATAGGGTCAACACTCATCTCAATATGCTGACAAAGACACATTTCACAAATGATGTGAAAACAGTCTTTTAGTTTAACTCCTTTATTTTCAAGAACCAAATCACAACACAGCGGGCACTCAGTTTGCTCTTCATTGCGAGTCAAGGGCTCATTGTCCATCTGAATGACCTTTAGCCAGTCTGGATTATACACACATCCATAAGGACCATTGGCACTGTAGTTACGACCATTGACACTGTCATCATCGTTGCTTTCTTCGCCACTTGAACTGGCGCTGAAGTCGTCGGTTCCACCGTTTTCATAGTTTTCAAAGGATTTCTCAAACCGTTTTTGTCTTTTCAGCCATTTAATCTCTTGTTGGCTTTGAGTGTAATCACCAGAGGGTGGGTGGTAGTCAGCAGGACGTTCCTCAGCGCATATTTCACATCCAGGACGACTTGGGAAGTTGATGAATGTGCATGCAGGACATGCCCAACCAACAAATGCCATTGTCTTAAATCATCTGCTCACAAATCTCAAGTTATTTCCATGTTTTTTAAAAAAATTAATTCAATAAATTAAACTACAAAAATGGTGGTTTAACGCTTGAAAAATTAAGTGAAATAAATGAGTAGTCTATCTTGATAAAATAATTGTTTATCTTGTGAGTGTGTTTGATTACAATGAGGTAACCATGGAAACCATAGATAATTATAAGCTTTAGTTAGTTATCAGGCAAGTAAATTGCGTAACTTAATAATATTATCGCATTTTTAAGCGTTTTAGAAGAGAATGAGACTAAGTTACATTGGTTTAAATGATGATTTATCTCGTTTCTTTATTTTTACTTTTGTTTTGATGACAAGAAAATAAACGGGAAAAATCAGCATTTGAACAGATGGAATTTAGTCTCGTTCATTAATAAAAAGAAACGGGAAAAAACATCATTTTAGTCTATTAGGATTAGTCTCGTTTCTTATATTTTCACAAGAATAACCATTGTTTCAATGGGTAAAATCTCCTTGTGTTGTACTTACACTGATAATTTTGGTAATTTTTAAACAAATGCTCCAATATTAGTAAATTTTCATTGTAGTTTTTTGGATAAGCAAGATCAGCACCAATTGTATTACAAGAAAGCTTTGCGTTATCCAAAGACAATCCATTTGTTACAAATATATAACAATTTTTACCAATTAAGACAAAGCCGTCTTGGCAAATCTTCACTTCTACAATTAATCATCAATTATAATTACCATTTTTAGTTAAGTTTAATTATTTAATTTAATTACCTGTTGATACAGCAGCATCTTCATTTGCAATGGAAAGCTTGTCATTAAGATTTAAAACAAAAACAATCAGCCAAGAAAAGCTTTTCATTTTCAGAAAAACAACCAAAAAGCGCAACTGTTTCAAGGTTTGTTTTTAATTTTGTCTCTTGTTTTTCTCAATCATTCATTTTTAATCAATTATGATTTTTATTTATCTAATCTACAAAATATGATTGTCATTTAAGCAGTGAAATCGATTGTAATTGAATCTTTTGGTGATCAATTATTAATTAACAACATTGAAAAATACCTACAATTTAATCTTTCTACTTTTCTTGAAAAGCAAGGTAAAAAACACGAATTTAACTTAATTTTATTCTATTATAAAATTCTTTAATTATAAACTTAAAAGGCAATTTAATTATAAACTTAAATGGCAATTTAATTATAAAGTTAAATGGCAATTTAATTATAAAGTTAAATGGCAATTTAATTATAAACTTAAATGGAAATTTAATTATAAAGTTAAATGATATATAGCATTATATTTGCTCAAAATTATCAATAAACCAATCACAAATCACCTTTAAGAATTCCATTCTTAACGTAAATTGAATTTTCAAAAGAAGATTTTGTAAATAGTTTGTTTTTTGTCTCTCTTAAGTGTCATCTCACACTTTTGTTTTTATTTTTTTCAATTGACTAAAATGTAAATCAACTGTTGTTTTATGTTCATTGAATAACATTGATGAATGTTTCATCATGTTTAAATAAGAAAATAAAAAAAATGGTTTCAGTGAGAGCTTACGACAGTGACTATTTAATGGATTTGTGTCTAAGAAGCTCAGATGTCTTTTTATTTAATTTATTTTAAAAAAATTAAATTATTAGTAACATTTTGTAAATTGCTATTTAGTCAATTTGATTTCAACCGAAAAAAAATTGTTTAAAACATAATTGAATAGCAAAGTTGCTAAAGAGATCAACATTGTCCTGACAGAGATGAAATAGTCAAAATTAGGTAAAAGTTAAATAGTATTTTGTACCTAAAACAACAATGATTTTCCTTAATAAAATGAATTCAAGCAAACATTTGACTAAAAATGTTGAAAGAAAGTGCTTTAAATATCGTCTTCAATTTTGCCTTATAAAGGAATAGTTTTCTTAAGTTTTAGTTAAAATTTAATTTTTTTTTTGCAATGCTCATTATTTGTCAAACATTTTTATCTAATAATATTTTAGCTGTTTAATTGCTTTAGTTAGCTGATGCGATTAGTAAAAGAAATTATTTAAAAATTAAATAATCGATTGATTTTAAAATAATATTGATTTAGTTGATTAAATCAATTAATCAAAACACTTTATTACTTTTGTTCTGGTGAAAATAAAGAAACGGGAAATATTGCCATTAGAACGCAAGCTATTTGATCTCGTTTATTTATTAAAATGTTTTAATTTTCAGTTGCTGATATTCGTTTCTTCCGGGTAATTAATTCCGTTATTCAAATAATTAATTATTTTTGTCACTTTAATTTTTGTATCTTAGTTGTTTCAAATAATAATTTTATATCAAATTGAAAACAATTGCATTTTTATTTTATCAGCTGATAAGATATTTTCTGATGATGTCAATTGTTGTTTTATCATTTTGATGTTGAAATATTTTAAAGTTATAAATTGAGATACAAAAGTGTGTACGTGTTCATTTTCAGTTTAAACAGTTTTTAATTTTTACTCTTTCAATTGTGGTTTCAAAATGTCTGAGGTAAATTACAAATTAACTCATATTAATTTTATAACTAGAAATATTAATGTTAACTTAATTAGATAACTGATATCGTGGCTGAATATTCAAAATATTACGTCATCATTCCATTAGAGGAGAAAATAGAATTAATTGAGTTCAATTTGAATGAGAAATTGAATGTAATGGAGAAAGCAATCAACAACAACAATAACAAAGTATAATTATGATTATTTTTAAATTAATATTTATTAATCTAATTAATTGTATTTTAATTAGACTGAGCAATTGGAAAAATCGATTGAGACCATTCAAGCAAATCAAACTAATTATCAGCAGAAATTAAATAAATTAGAAGGCAAAATCGATATAATAATCGATATTATGGAAAAAAAAGACAAAATGGTCAATCAACAATTAAACCAAAATGAAGTGAAATTGAATGAGATTGGCAATCAGTTGGAACAAAATTTGAACAATTTGACCAAAGAATTTACTGATTTGAAAACTGAAGTTGAATTGAAACAAAAGGAAAGCAATAATGATTTCGAAAAAATGAAAGAAGAGTTAAAGAATTTAAAGACGCTCATTGATAAGAAAAGCAATGAAAATAACGAGAGTTGCATTGCACGCATTAAATTGGAAATCAATAAATTCAATGAAGAGATTAAACAAATAATAAAGGACGAAATTGTTAATCTTGATAAAAAAGTTACAGATTTAATTGCTAAGGAAAATGCAGAAATGAATTCTTTAAAAGAAAAATGCAAATCTTTACATGAAGCTCAAGTAAAGAAATTTAATGAAATTGAAGACAAAGTGAACAAAATAAACCGGAGATGTCATTTGAATCAGGTGAAAAAAATTTATCAATTTTGTTTGGGAAAGTTTATTTTGTGATTTAAGCTTAATTTGAAATCACGTAATCTTGTCTTTCGTATAACATATTAATTAAATAAAACATTAATCAATTTTAATTAATATTTATTAGCTATTTACTGGGTCCATTGAAGATGAATTCCATAGCAGTCATGAATTTATAACTGATTTACCAGCTAATTTTACATGGAAAATCAATGGAGTTGAAGAAATTATCAAGAAAACATATTATCAATTTGAAAGTCCAGAGTTTGATTTGATTGACTATCCATTCAAAATTGAAGCTCAAGTTGAATTTTACAATGAAAATGTTTCAATTTACTTTAAATTAATTGATGACACTAAAAAGACAGCCAATGAAAAAGTGCCTTTTAAAGTTTTACCAAAAGTTTATTTTATAGTTAAAGATTTGCGTGGAGGAAGCAAACATATTATTATGACAAAGCAGTATCATTTTAAAGAAAAGCTTTATTTTAATGAGTTTATAGGATTTGGAACTCATTTTGTTAAGTCTTTTCTTAAAAATCCAATTTATGTTAAAGATGATTCAATTGAAATTGATTTCCTTATTGAACCTCCAGTGATTGCTGAGTCTTATTTCTCAAATGATGGGGTTTTACTATGGAAAATTGATAATTACAATCAGAGGAAGCAAAATGCAATTAATGACGTCATGAATTGTGATTCAAGCCCATATTTGTATACGTCATCAAATGGCTACAGAATGCAAATTGTTATGTGGTTCAATGGCATTAGTGATTTTAAAGGAAAAGGATTAACCGCTCAAATTGCGTTTTTAAGTGGAGAAAATGATGACAAACTTGGTGATTTTGCGCATAAATCAACATTGATTTTAATCAACCAATTGGATTCAAGCAAACATTTGATTAGAAATGTTGAAAACAATCATTTTTGTCATTTCTCAATTGATCTTTTGTCTCATGAAGAAATAGAAACGATTGGATTTTTAAAAGACAATTGTCTTTTGCTGAAATTCATTATTGAACTCAAATCCAAATGAATTTATTAATTATTGGTTTTTCTTCATAAATGATTAAACAAACTGAAACATAATTGTTTCATTAAAAACAATTGTTTTTTTTTATTGATTTTATCAGATTTTAAATTAAAGACTAAAAATGATTAACTTCAAGAAAAATGTTTAAATGTTTATTTTGAAATTTGAATTCGTTGGAATTTGTTGAAATTTGTGTAGAACTTTTGAATTTTGTTCTCTTTAAAAGTTTTAATTTCGTTTAATTTAAGAATTTTTTTATGTTTAGAACTTTTGAAAGTTGTTCTTAAAGCTTTAAACTGGAATAATAGTTATTCACTAGGATTTAAGTTGATAATTCAATGGGATTTTAGTTATTTATGATATCACTAAAATATTCTTTATTTATTCATTTCTATGTTCAAATGCTAAGAATTTAATATAGGAAAAACCAAAATCTTATAAATTGATCAAATAAAAATAATTACAGCTTTCAATATGTGATAAAACTCAGGACCGGAAATACCTTTTTGCGGGGCCGGGTGCAAAACCGTTTTTCGGAGCCGGATAACAAAATTTTCTAAAAAAAAAAAAAATTAAATAAAACGTTATTTTCGTAGATAGCGGGGGGGGGGCTCTCAAAGCGCGGGGTCGGGTGCGCCGCAGCGCTGCACCCGCGTTTTTCCGGCCCTGATCAAACCACTTAGAACATACGGTAGTGAAAACATGAGCGACATTTAGTAACAGTTAAAGCTTGTCTTTATTCAACAGAGGTTTACATAGAAGTGAGTACCTTTATATACTGTATACAGGTATAAAGAATAGAATAGATCATTAGAGTGCAGGCTCGTAAAGATCAGAACAGAGAAGGAAAAATTACTATACAGTACAATATATGGGCAACTTGATATTATAGCAAATACGACAGTGTTGTCCATTTTCTAACACAATAATTTTTGGTTTCTAGTAAAGTTCAGTACCGGTATCTTAAAAAATGTCATTTTAATGAAAATATTTTTTTTTTGTCGTATGTTCCGGTTTAGAAAAAATTTGTTTAACATAACCAAAAAAAAATTTCGGAAAAGTTTACAAGCTTTAACTATTATAATTACTTTTAAACTTTACGTAGCTGAGTTATACTTGCGTTATAATCTCACAAATCTAATAAGTTACTATTAAAATCACAACTAATAAGTTACTATTAAAATCACAACTAATAAGTTACTATTGCTATGACTAAATAACCTTCAACTAATTTTATTTATACAATACCGGTATATCCAAACAATTAAAACATCTTCAAAATTAAGTATCAGTTTATTACATAAGTCAAATTGCCATTGGCTCTCATTCAAAGTTACAATAATATTTGAGTCGTCCAGATGCAAAACCTGACATGAGTGTTTCAATTGATTTTTGCCCAGATGACAAAAACTGTTTTGTTGCAGCATTGGTTTTGCAGCAAACTGAGTTTTTCAAATCCATTTTTAAAAGGTATAAGATGGGTTTTGAAGCCCAATAATTATTTGACTTGTAGCTGAAATCAACTAGAAGGCAGGGATACCAAAACCTGAAAATCGAAAATTTTGAGGATGTCAGGTTTTGCATCTGGACGACTCATTTTAACAGTCCTATTCTTGAAATAAAATTACAGAAGGAGATGATGAGAAAACACAGCAGCTTACAAAAAAAGTTTCACACGTACATGTTGTGTTTCAAAAATGTTTAATTTAAGTACTGTACTGCTAATTTTGATTCATTTTTGCATATTTAATAATTTATCAAAAGCAATGGACAATTGCAACGACCACCAACGGATGTTTATATGGATGAAAATTAAGTAAATATAAGTCAAAATGCTACATTAACTGCTTCAATGATCAAAATGGAAATAGAAATGTTAATGTAATTTAAATGTGATCAAAAATCTCAACAGAAAATCTTTTAACAAAACAACATTGTTCATGTCTTCTGGAAGACAATTGTCCACTAATTAACAAAATGCAATTTGTTATAATGTAACTCTCATTGCTAATCAATATCAACTAACTTCCGGTGGCCAATTAGAACTTGGCGATAACTATATGGAAATTGTTTATCAGCAGAATAATGGCAATCTCCAAAGTGCTTTATTTTATTATCCACTTTCACCTCAGCTGTTACAATGTGAACTGTAAGTAACTCAATATGGGAGTTACCATGTGATTAATTCTACTAAATTAATTGTATCAAACAAAAACATAAAAGCTTATTTGGGTGACTTTTTCATTATGGAAAATGGCAGTGCTGTCACTTGAAAAACTACCATTGAAATGCATTACCGGTATGGGATTCCTCTTTGCAATTACATTACTCTTCAGCTGGATGACGTAACAGTACAAAGTGAGGGTTCAATGCCAGCTAATTTCTTTATTAAAAATCTAATCTATAATTTAAAGTAGCTAAACTGTAAAGTACATGTGTGTTTTCCAATGTCCATTAAGATGTTAAATTGCCAAATGCTAACTAAAACAACATATTCGTTTTACTACCAATTGTCCAATTTCTCCAAATTTGTTTTAAGTGTAACTAAGTAACTGGTATTTAAACCCAATGATTACTTCACCAATAGAAACTCCATCGTGGAAAATGCAGTCTTCGTTATGGTCAACCTGTTGTTTTTGCCAACTTTTTTTTAACAATCTCTTTAATCGTTGCAGTCGTTTTGCTATCAATTATTTGGTTTCGACGAAGATTTGTTTTGCAAAATGACCATTGCAAAACTTTTATGTGCCATTTAATCTCATTTAGTTTAGTTGTCGCTCCATTTCCAGGCATCGCTCAATACCCTTATTTAAACTCTGTTTTATCTTACATTAATTTCAGCTTATTGTATTAGTTAGTTTTGTCCGCCAGTGCATAGCTGAGCGTCAGCAGTTACGATTCGTGGAAACAAAATCTGAAGATAGAAACTGTCAATCCAATGTGTCAGTGTCATTTCGTGTCGATTGTCAAATTAACAAGCAAAGCGCGGTTTATTACTTACAATGTGTTTGGATGGGGAATTCCAACTGGCTTATTGGCCATTGTTTGGTTAATTAAATTGTAGTCATCTCCACTCAATTTTAGTAATTACATTCCAGAGTTCAGTGTTAATTGCGAGTTTAATACTCCAACTTACAACGCTTATTGGGCTTTTCCAGTGTCTTTATTAACTTGTATGGCTTTTCCTTGGATGTTTTTGACCATTTACAATATAAGAAAAGCGGCCACTGGAACCGAATTGATCCATCAAAGAGTAAACATTCAAGTGTAAAGTAAAATTTCGTCATTTCAATTTCATTTATATATTAATTAGTTTTTGTTATTGAATAAGTTATATGCAATGAGAAATTATCAGATTTTGTCTCGTTTATTTATGAACACGTTTTAATTTGCAGCTCTGAATATTCTTCACTTCTATGTAATTAATTAGGATAACCTATTTAGGATTTTATATTATTTTGTTGGAATTTTAATTTTATTATTTATGATTAAGTTTACTTTACATAATGTCAATTTGTTTGTTTTACTGAAACTTTTATTGCCTTGTGTTAAATTAGCTGTAAGAGTACAGTGTTTACTTTGCTTAAAAATATGAAGTCACAAACAAGTAATTCAATACTTTTAACTTTGAAAACTTTTACAAAGTTTTAACTTTGTAACATGTTGACAATTTAATGACCACTTGAAATAAATCAGAATATTAAATTTCCTCTTTTCAAGCCATGTGTTGTAAAGAAAATGCTCTTTTAACTTGACCTTTATCCTCTTTATCAAAAACTGATAAATATACCGTAGCTGTTTTTAGTTTTAAACTCAGACTCTCTATACACTCCAATTTTGACTACAGTAGCTCCATTGGCATTCATTTGGATATTCATAGTTTAATTTAGTTAACTGAAAATTAAATAGTTGTTCAAAATTTTAATTTCAATTCTTTGATGTAACGGAATAATTCAAAACAAATTAACAGCATTGCCACTAGCCTTAGGACCAGAGGACCACCTCTAATCCAGCAGAGTAAGAACCAGAAAAGCAAATGACTTTAAGGTAAGTCACTAACATTGTTTTTAATATTTAATTTATCCTAACTTTGTTAGCAGAATATAGTTTAGAAAAAAATGAGAACTAAAGTATAAAATAAAGTATTGAGCAGTTAGAAATTAGAGTGATACATGTCCTTGGTAAAGATTAGTGGGTAAGCCTTTTGTAGATTTAAAATTTTGAAAATGTTGTGGGTTTAAGATTTGTGAAGAATTGGAAAAATCAAATTATTGGTAACTAAAAATACAGAAATTACAGAAAAAATCTTAAGAAAACCATAAAAAGTATATGTTTGCTGTATTGTTTACATAAGCATAAGTTGCTTATAAGGCCCTAAATTAGTACATAACAATAGTAGCATGTTAAAATTTAATTAAAGTAATTACATTTTGATAATTAATAAATAAAATAACCATTTAAAGTGAATAAATTCAAATTGATTAAGAAATAATTGAAAATAGTATGACAATATAAGTAACGAGAAAAACCATCATAGGGTTACATGTAAAATGGTCTCACTTTGCGTAACTTTCGTGATGAGACTTTTTCCCATAGGTTTAGCTTGCTGTTTCTCTCAACAATTAAATTTTCCATAATTTTGAAGAAAATTGATTGAATTTAATTGTGCCAAGCAAAATTTAATTAACTTTAAGGATTTTTATTAAGAATTTGTGAGTTCTGAAACTAATTTGTTTGTCACTTTTTACAGTTGTACATTTGTTGAGGACACAATGCATTAAACATTACAGAGGCTCTTTATACCTTTATTCAAATTTTTGTTTAAATTTAATATGAAAATGTTACAAAATATTTTTAAAATTTTGAGAAAAACTTGTTAGTATCCAATTTCAATTATCAATTTAAGAGCAATTGAAATTAATATCTTAAGGAGATTTAAAAGTGAACTTTGAAAAACACTTAATAACTATCAGTCACCCTAGTATTAAATTTAATTTTCGATAGAAGTTTAATTACTGATAACTGTAATGATAAATTTGTGAAGGACAATTTTAAAAATAAATCAAAAAAAGCATTGACCACACTAAATAAAAATTTTCAAACACAAAATTTCAATTACAATTGCACACTTTATTGTAATTTAAATCAATTTGTATACAAAAATAAAGCATCAAAGAAAAATGGCAACTGGTGAGCTCAAAAAGATCAGTCCTATTTTACTACATTTAATTCCAACATTTACTGGCTCAACTAAAGAGAAGATTGATGTGGTAGAATTTTTAGACAGTTTGAATAAAATAAAAAGATTAGCTGTTTTAGAAGATGAAACAGTTATTTTTTTAGCTGCTGCAAAATGTCGAGGAGCTGCATTACAATTTTACAGAAACCTTTCTGAATCAACTTTGACATCCTTACCAGCATTTGAAGTTGCATTTAAGAACAGATTTAAAAAGCAAAGACCATTTGAACCATATATTGCTGAATTTACAACAGTAATTCAGAAACCAGATGAATCTGTAAATGACTATGTAGACAGAGTAATAACTGCTGCCAATAAATTGTGTATTGGGCCTGGAGCTAATTTACAATACCAGAACATTGAGAATTCCATGGTACAATCTAGATTTACTGAATGGTTTAGACCAGAAATAAAAGATGTGATATCCAATAAAGACAATCTGGATACATTTAATGGAGCTGTTGAGGCCGCTATACTCCAAGAGTCCAATAATGCTGCTTACTCCAGAATGACTGTTTTCATTAAGCAAAATCAAGATGAAGCTTCCACTTCAAATCAAGGCAACACCAAGAACCAAAATAAGCCAAAAGAAAAAACCAGAAGGACTTTACTGGATATCCACCATGAATTGGCACAGACTTTGGCCACCATGTTGCAAAAGCAGTTGACCACCAAATCTAATTATAGCAATAACTCTACTAAAGGAAATGGTGAACCAAGCCTAGCTGAATTAAAGGAATTCTATTATAGCAATTTCAAAGGAAATCAATTTCAAAGGAACTATTCGAATTCATTTAATGGAGTACCATGTTGGGACCAAGAGTATGGATATCAAAATAGAAATTTCACTAGCTTTAGTGGCAGACAAGCACAAAGAGGCCATTTCAAATGGCAAAAATTTGATAAACATAATGTTAAGTGCTACAATTGCCATAGAAGAGGCCATTATGCACAAGATTGTTGGAGCAATCCACAAACCAGTAGAGAAAACAATAGAGACAGAAAACAATAGAAACAGAAAACAATAGATACAGAAAACAATATAGACAGAAAACAATAGATACAGAAAACAATATAGACAGAAAACAATAGAGACAAAAAACAATAGCGACAGAAAACAATAGAGACAGAAAACAACAGAGACAGAAAACAACAGAGACAGAAAACAATAGAGACAAAAAACAATAGAGACAGAAAGTGAAAATCAAATGCAACTAAGACCAGTACAGAGGGAAGATTTGAGAGGAAATGTGAAGAAGAGAAAGAACAAGAGGAAAGGAAAATAGTCTAATAACAGATTTAGAGAAAATGAGGAAGAAAATGCTCTACATGGGAACCTAATAGATTGGTTTGGTAACTAATGTTTCCTTATAATTTTTTTTATTTTAGAATTTTAAATGCTTTTAATAGTAACCATAGTGCAGGCAGAAATAATTATAGAATGTGACTAAAAATGTGAGAAAAATTATTATTGTAAAGTTCTGCCTGCCTCCACCTACCTACATTTGATAGTTTATAGAACCCATTATACTAATCCTATTTTCATTAATTAATGAGTATGTTATTATGCTTTTACAGAACATCAATGAAATTTGCAGACATATCAATTGTTATCTGTTCAAGATACTTTCCACATTCATTTAAAGTGGAACATTGTCATTTCATTTCAAAAAGCAGGCAATTTATCAATGCCAATAGAAAGAATAAAATAAACCCTTAAGGTTACTCAAAATTAAAAATTATATTCTGAATGAATTCTATCAATATCTGGGAACTTAATTTATGTTCTTTTTTGGTGATTTTGGTAACATGAAAGATCAATTTATATTGATAACATAGATGTATGTTAAAGAATAAGATGCTATTTTTCCTGGAACAGACTGAAAGATGAGGGTGAGATAAAAAGTAATGCACACATGCTTGTAGAACATAAACCAAACTAAATAGCAAATTCAGACAAAAACTACTGGATTGAGTTATTATAAAATGTAATGTCATTTTGAAGCTTGAGAATTGTACTTTAAGATGGTGTTTGTCTGGTCTTGTTATTTGATTTGGTTTGTGTTTTACAAACATGTGTGCAATACTTTTCATCCTACCCTCATATTATCAATGTAAACCATCATATTTACATTATACTTTAGTATGTATCTTAATTATATTAACAAGCTATATGTTATTGCATGTAAATGGATATTTAAAAATGTCTGGACTTGCATAAAATTCTATGACTTTACATGTTCTTTAATTAAAAGGATTTTTAGTTGTGCAATTAAAACTATAAAATATAACAATTTTAGTATAAACCCATCCTGTTTGTTCACATATAAATGATATTACTGCAATGAAAAGTTGGTATGCATGCACAAATCATGTGCCTTTTAATATAAATGCAAAATTTGTTTTTTATCATGGTTTAGCCAGTATTACCTTTGCCAATATAAAAGTTCATTCACAATCAAGCCTTTAACAACTCCTTATACCACATATGATATCCAATTTTGATTTGAGATAAAGTGTATGACCAGTAATGATAAAATATGTTTGCATCACAGTACCTTTCACTCTTGTGACATTCTAACGCACTATTTAGATGACCCAGTAATCAAACTCAAACAATTTAATATTATCCCTCAATTTTTTACATCAAATGTGAAGGGTTTTTTAATGATCCATTGTCTTAATTTACAAAAAAATTATGTTTAACATATATCTTATATAAATTTATATTTACATCATATATTAGAGAAATAGTTTTAATTGTAGTTATAATTATATTTTTTTTGGGTTTTGGGGTTTTTAATATCATGTTGTATGTGATTCAGAAAAATGATCACTAATTGATTTATTTTAGTTTGTAGATTTAAAAAGTGACTATCAAAAAACCACCATTTAACTTCAACATGTAACTAGTCATAAGCACAAACATTGCATTACTCTTAAATAAAGAAGCCTGTCAAAAGGAACTTGAATCTATCACCACAATTAATGATACACCTTATGGATGTTTGACATTCAACTTACAGAATCATCTATATGCAGAACCACTCAGAGTTATGATGAATGCTGTAGACACTCTGGATATGCAATTATACTGTATAAAAATAACCTTGTCATACCTGTGTGCTGCAATAACTTTTCCTTCTACATGAACATTTCTCAACATGTCAATGCACCATTAGGTTTGATCATCAAATAGATGTTTGACTCAATTGGTTGGACACCATGAAACCATTTGTCATTACGGATCTTTATGTTAGCTTGTTTGGGAAGCTAATTTGTGCATACTACTCAACTTATGCAACAGCCACAAGGCCAACTACTCTGTACTATCAGATATCCAGTAAGTTACTTGAAGACAATTCGTCAACTCATCTGAGCAACTCCATCCAATAGCAATGCTAAAATCTATTATGAAGCCAATTGAAGTTCCCAGAAAACCAACTGCTGTCATAGTGGTTACTGACCACAACTTCACAATTTGTTACAATGTTGTGCTTTATTAGTTTAAGACAAGGCCTTTACATATGTGATTAACAACCATCCACAATTGGTAGAGAAATTTCATCATACCCTACCAGAATAATAATGTGTAAATGCTTTAGTTTTTATTTTTAACTATGCTCATGATATTGAAACCTCTAAGAGCCATACCCTAATTAAAATTTTGCATGTTTTTCAGGAATTAATTGTTTTTTTATATAAAATGTTTATTTAGCTATGTCTCACCTTTATAACACCTTAAATTGATATTTTAAAATCTTGAGAGGGTGAGTGTTAAGATGTTAATTTTAGTAATTACTTGTAATCAGTTTTACTTTATTATGCCACTTTGTTTATGTTTTTTTTTAATTTTATAGTCAAGTGTTGTAATGACTTATTGGTTAGTGTTTACATAGGTTGGGAAAATGAAATATCAACTTAGGTAATTTTATACTTTAACACTTTTAACAAAGTTTTACTTAGCAAAAAGTTGACTATTTAATGCCCACTTTACAGAGATGAAAATATCACATTTCCTTTTCTCAAGCTATGTGTTATTGACAAGGGGATGAACTGTTATCTTGATCTTTGTCTTCATTTTCAAACAAATTACCAATACAATTGTTTAGTTAAGTATTAGTATTATTTTTAATCATATTGCCATACTCTCTCAGTGACAATTCACTATGGATATTTTTGTTCTTAAACTTTTGGAATATTAAACAAGTGGTTCAAAATATTAATTCGACTCTTTGATGTAAAATAATTTAGTTAAATTAATTTCATCATTCCCACTAGCCTTAGGGCCACAGAATCACCTCCTAATCTAGCAGATTGAGGACCAGACATGCAAATGGCTTCAAGGCAAGTTACTTTAATTGTTTACATTATTTAAAAATATTTTCACCTTGTTACAAACTTTAATTTTTATGAAATTATTGTTGTCATCAATTGAATTTTCAGACAAAGATTTTGTGAATAATTTGTCATTTGCCTCTCAGAAGTGTCATTTCACACTTTCTGTGTTTTTTCAGTGTGTTTTTTCTGTGTTCTTACAGTGTGTTTTTTCTGTGTT